>JAJOOO010027957.1:0-16932 GCA_029582685.1 Solanum piurae
ACTTTTGTGGGAGATTCTTTAACCGACAACCACCACTATGAGCCCTAGTGATGATACAACGTTTTACCTCACGTTGCCCAAGGACCATCCTATACCTTGCCGTGATATAGGACCTTACTTTAACTTAGTGGATCCACTAGCTTAATCTTACGTGATCATCTAAAAGGAATGATCCGTCAAATCCCATGTTGGCGCATGGTTCTTATGGAGAGTTGAGTTAATATGAACTCGTGTCCCCAATTCGGTGCTCAATACTACTCCCAAAAATACTTTGGCTCATAAGTGTCTTTAAACACACGTTTCGTTAGTTGAGATAATTACTCAAAACTTAGCCCAAAGGATCTTTTGGAAAACATGGTTCCCTTCTTACTCAAATGTAAAAACATTTATAAACTTCTTTGGGAATACTTAGTTCCCTAATAGCTTTTGAGAAATGAACTCAACTTTATACTCTTGACTTAACGTGAAACTTGAGACTCTTTACTTAGCTTAATACTCTCTACTATTTACTTGACTTGAAACTTGAGCCTTAAAATAAAGTTAAACCGTTTAATAACGACTCTTGAAAAACTTAGAAAACTTGCTTTGACTCGCTTCTTAAGTTATAGACTTGACCCTTAACTTCACTTTGACTTGATCCTAACTTGCCTTGAATTGGATTATGTATTCAAGGTATATGATCACATGTTTATGGATAAATTCTTGACATTTAGAAGTACCTTGGAGTGTTAGAAACAACTATAAAACATAGATACAATACAAAGGAACATGCATGAAAAAGTGGGGAATAAATGGGAAAGGTTGGCGTCCTTGGTGCTCTGAGAGGCGCGGGGCGCCAGATCACAAAGCTCAGAAGGGAAGCTGGGGCGCACTGCTAGGCGTGGCGCCCCAAGGGGAGAAGTTCAGAACACTTCTTGGGGCGCCCTGCAAGGCGCGACGCACCACCCCTTTTCCCCTGAAAACTCGACTCTTCTCATTCATTTCTCCAACTTTAAACCTTCTCAACCTCAATAGTTCTAGCCCCAAATACTTAGAATCATAAACCCATCAACATACAATAGATTTCAACTCAAAAACACAACCGAAAGTATGTCCCAAATCAACAAGGAGCTTCAACAACATAATCAACAACATCAACAATACAACCAACAACTTCAACAATACACCCAATCTTTTTTTCGAAAATAAAATGAGTTTGGCGCGTGAGGGAAAGAACCAACCCAACACTATGAACTCACATACCTAGTAGGGATCACCCCCGACGATATCTACGACGATCTTTGACGAAACCTTGCTTGATCTTCTCTTTCTCCTCTTCTTCTCCTCTCCACTCACAAACCGTCACTCTCACTCTTTAAAATGGAAAAAACTGATCTAAAAATCAGTCTAACACCTTAATATAACCCAAAAGAATTGGTTAGGGAAAAGACCAAAATACCCTTAAAATTTCCAGGCGGACTTCCCTGCCAACTGCCCAACTTCCAAAGGGCATAACTCACTCATACAAACTCGGAATCGAGTAAACTCGGCGGCGTTGGGAAGATCATTCCACGAGTTTTGCAAACATAACTGGAAATACACCGAAATCATCCTGAGCTAGGAGTTATGACTGTTCAAAGTTGGCCAAAACTCACCTTTTTTCCACACTTAAACCAAATTTCCAGATTTTTAAATTCTTTCCAAAAATGACTATTTCCAATTCTAAGCCTCTTCATAGTTATTTCAAATTGCCGGATGTTACAAATCTGACGTCCGGAGCACACAATTTTTTTAAAAAAAAAACTTTATGAGGACCTCCTTAGTGAGTTGGCGAGCATTCCCGTATACTCACACCATTTTTTAACGTCATTTCCACATTAACAAGCCTTTTTAAAAAAATCACCCAAATTCTCTATTTTTTTCGTGTATATTTGCCTATGGATTTGGCACTCAAACAACCAAGTTTTTTTCTTAAAAAAATTTATGAGGACCTCCGGAATAAGTTAGGGAACCTTCACGTATACTCACACCATAATTTTAATGCTCATTTCCACATTTACAAGCTCATTTTTAAGAATCGCTCAAATTCCCCCATTTTTCGTGTGTATTAGCCCATAAAACTGGCGCCAAAGCACCCAAATATTTTCTTTTCAAAAAACTAATAAGGACAACTGTAATGAGTTGGAGAACCTTCACGTATAGTCACAACATTTTTTTAACGTCCATTTTTGCATCTACAAGCGTTTTTTTAAGAATCGCCTAAATTTCTCAATTTTTCGTGTGTATTAGCCTATGGATCTGGCAACTAGAGCACCCAAAAAGTTTTTCTCAAAAAACTTTATTAGGACCTCCATAATGAATTGGAGAACCTTCACATATACTAACACCATTTTTTAACGCTCATTTTCAAATTTACAAGCATTTTTTTAAGAATCGCTCAAATTCCCCAATTTTGTGTGTATTCGCCCATTGATTTGGCACTTGGAGCACTTAAATTTTTTTTCTAAAAAACTTTATGAGGACCTCCGTAATGAGTTGGAAAACTTTCACGTATACTCACACCATTTTGTAACGCTCATTTCTGCATTTACCAGCCTTTTTTAAAAAATCATCCAAATTTCCTAATTTTTCGTGTGTATTAGCTCATGGATCTGGCGCCCATAGCACCCAAATTTTTTTCTCTCAAAAAACTTAATGAGGGCCTCGATAATAAGTAGGGGAACCTTCACGTATAGGCACACCATTTTTTTAATGACCATTTTCGCATTTATAAGCCTTTTTTTAAGAATCGCCAAAATTCCCCAATTTTTCGTGTGTATAGCCTATAGATCTAGCACCCGGATCACCCAAAAGTTTTTTCTCAAAAAAATTATGATGACCTCCATAATGAGTTGGAAAACTTTCATGTATACTAACACAATTTGTTTAACGCACATTTCTGCATCTACAAGCCCTTTTTAAGAATCACCCAGATTCTCCAATTTTTTGTGTGTATTAGCCCATGAATTTGCCCTTTGGATCACCCAAAAAAAAATTCTCAAAAATATTATGAGAATATCCATAATGAGTTGGGGAACCTTCACCTATACTAACACCATTTTTTAACGCCTATTTCCGCATTTGCAAACTTTAAATTCCCCAAATTTTTGTGTGCTAGCCCATGAATTTGGCGCCTGGAGCACCCAATTTTTTTTTTCTCAAAAAACTTTATGAGGACCTCTGTAATGATTTGGGGAACCTTTACGTATACTCACACCATTTTTTTAATGCCCATTACTGCATTTGAGAGCCCTTTTTTAAGAATTGCTCAAATTTACCAATTTTTCATGTGTATTAACCAATGCATATGGCGATTGGAAAATCCTAAATAATTTTCTAAAAAATTTATGAGGACCTCCGTAATGAGTTTGGGAATCTTCACGTATACTCACACCATTTTTTAACGCCTATTTCCTAATTTACAAGCCCTTTTTTAAGAATCACCCAAATTTCCTTATTTTTTGGTGTATTAGCCCATGTATCTGGTGTCCAGATCACTCAATTTTTTTTATCAAAAAACTTTTTGGGGACCTCCTTAGTAAGTTGGGGAACCTTCATGTATACTCACACCTTTTTTCAACGCTCATTTCCGCATTTACAAGCCTATTTTTTAAGAATCTCCCAAATTCCTTGATTTTTCAAGTGTATTAACCCCATAAATCTGGTGCTCTAAGCACTCAAATTTTTTTCTCAAAAAACTTTATGAGGACTTCCGTAATTAGTTGGGGAACCTTCACATATACTCACATCATTTCTAAACACCTATTTCCGCATTTACAATCTTTTTTTATGAATCGCCCAAATTCCCCAATTTTTCGTGTGTATTAGCCCATGGATCTGGCGCTAGAGAATGCAATTTTTTTTCTCAAAAAATATTGTGATGCAATCCCTAATAAGTTGGGTAACCTTCACGTATATTCACATTAATTTTTAACGCCATATCCGCATTTACAAGCCCTTTTTTTTAAAATCGTCCAAATTTCCTAATTTTTTGTGTATATTAGCACCCAATTTTTTTTAATCAAAAAACTTTATTAGCCCATGGATCTAGTGCCCGGAGCACCCAAGAAAATTTTCTCAAAAAAATTTATGAGGACCTTCGTAATGAGTTGGGGAACCTTCACATATACTCACACCATCTTTTTAACGCCTATTTCCGCATTTACAAGCCTTTTCTTAGAATCACCAAAATTCCCTTATTTTTTGTGTGTATTTTCCCATGAATCTGGTGCCCGGAGCACACACCAGATTTTTCTTAAATTTTTTTATGAAGACCTCCGTAATGAATTAGGGAATCTTCACGTATACTCACACCATTTTTAACGCCTATTTCCGCATTTACAACCCCTTTTTTAAGAATTACCCAAATTCTCTTATTTTTCGTGTGTATTTTCCCATGGATTTGGTGCCCGAAGCACTCAAAATATTTTTCTCCAAAAACTTTATGAGGACCTCCGTAATGAGTTGGGGAACCTTCACATATACTCACATCATTTTTTAACGCCTATTTCCTCATTTACAAGCTTTTTTTTATGAATTGCTCAAATTCCTCAATTTTTTGTGTGTATTAGCCATGAATTTGACGTCCAGAGAACACAAAACAAAATTCTCAAAAAAAATTATGAGGCCGTCAGTAATAAGTTGTGTAACATTTACGTATACTCACGCTATTTTTTTTAATGCTCATTTTCACATTTACAAGCCCTTTTTTAAGAATCGCCCAAATTTCCCAATTTTTCGTGTGTATTAGCCCGAGAAAAAAAACTTTATGAGGACCTCTGTAATGTACTCACACCATTTTTTAATGCTCATTTCCGTATTTACAAGCCTTTTTTAAGAATCGCCAAATTCCATGATTTTTCATGTCTATTAGCCAGTGGATTTGGCGCCCGTAGCACCTAATTTTTTTTAAAAAAATTATGAGGACCTCCGTAATGAGTTGGAGAACCTTCAGGTATAGTCACACTATTTTTTTAACGTTCATTTGCTCATTTACAAACCCATTTTAAGAATCGTCCAAATTCTTTTATTTTTCATTTGTTTTAGCCCATGGATCTGGCGCCCGGAGCAACCAAAAAAAAATTTCTCAAAAAACTTTATGAGGACCTCCGCATTTACAAGACTTTTCTAAGAATCACCCAAATTCCCTTATTTTTTGTGTGTATTTTCCCATGAATCTGGTGCCCGGAGCACACACTAGATTTTTCTTTAAAAAATTTATGAAGACCTCCGTAATGAATTGGGGAATCTTCACGTATACTCACACCATTTTTAACGGCTCTTTCCGCATTTACAAGCCATTTTTTAAGAATCACCCAAATTCTCTTATTTTTCGTGTGTATTTGCCCATGGATTTGGTGCCCGGAGCACTCAAAATATTTTTCTCAAAAAACTTTATGAGGACCTCCGTAATGAGTTAGGGAACCTTCACATATACTCACATCATTTTTTAATGCCTATTTCCGCATTTACAAGCTTTTTTTTTTTTATGAATCGCCCAAATTTCTCAATTTTTTGTGTGTATTAGCCATGAATTTGACGTCCAGAGAACACAAAAAAAAATTCTCAAAAAAATTTATGAGGTAGTCTGTAATAAGTTGTGTAACCTTCACGTATACTCACACTATTTTTTTAATGCTCATTTTTGCATTTACAAGCCCTTTTTAAAGAATTGCCCAAATTTCAATTTTTCGTGTGTATTAGCCTGAGGAACTGGCACCCGGAGCACCTTAAAAGTTTTTTGTTATGAGGACCTCTGTAATGTATTCACACCATTTTTTTAATGCCCATTTCCGTATTTACAAGCCTTTTTTAAGAATCGTCAAATTTCGTGATTTTTCATGTCTATTAGCCAGTGGATCTGGCGCCCGGAGCACCTAATTTTTTTTTAAAAATTTATGAGGACCTCCGTAATGAGTTGGAGAGCCTTCACGTATAGTCACACTATATTTTTAACATCCATTTGCGCATTTACAAACCCCTTTTAAGAATCGTCCAAATTCTCTTATTTTTCGTGTGTATTAGCCCGTGGATCTGGTGCCCGGAGCAACCAAAAAAAATTTTCTCAAAAAACTTTATGAGGACCTACTTAATAAGTTGGGGAACCTTCACGTATACTCACACCATTTTTTTAACGCCTATTTCCACATTTACAAGTCCTTTTATAAAAATCACCCAAATTAACGATTTTTCATGTGTATTAGCCCATGAATCTGGCGCCTGGGGCACCCAATTTTTCTTTTGAAAAAATTAATGCGGACCTTAGTAATGAGTTGGAGAACCTTTACGTATAGTCACACCATTTTTAACGCACATTTCCTCATTTACAAGCCAATTCTTTAAGAGTCACCCAAATTTCTCGATTTTTAATGTGTATTAGCCTATGGATCTGGAGCCCGGAGAACCCAAAACTTTTTAAGGACCTCCATAATGAGTTGGGTCATGTATACTCACACCATTTGTTTAACGCTTATTTCTGCATTTACAAGCATTTGTTTATGAATTGACCAAATTCTCAATTTTTCGTATGTATTATCCCATGGATCAGGCGCCCAGAGCACCCAATTTTTTTTCTCAAAAAACTTTATAATGACCTCCATAAAGAGTTTGGAAACATTCATGTATACTCATGCCATTTTTTTATACCAATTTTCGCATTTACAAGCATTTTTTTAAGAATTGCTTAAACTGTCCCATTTTTTGTATGTATTAGCCCATATATCAGGCGCTAGAGTACCCAAAAAACAATTTCTCAAAAAACTTTATGAGGACCTCCGTTATGAGTTGGGGAACCTTTACATATACTCACACTATTTTTTTAATGCTCATTTCCGCATTTACAATCCCTTTTATAATAATCGCCCAAATTCCCTAAATTTTTCGTGTGTATTAGCCCATAGATCTGGCGCCCGGAGGACCCAAAATTATTTTCTCAAAAAATCATTATGAGAACCTCCGTAATGAGTTGGGAAACCTTCACGTCTACTAACACCAATTTTTTAACGCCCATTTCCACATTTACAAGCCATTTTTTAAGAATCATTCAAATATCAAATTTTTTGTTAGTATTTGCCCATGGATCTGACATTCGGAGCACCCAGATTTTTTTTCTCAGAGGACCTCCGTAATGAGTTGGGGAATCTTTACTTATACTCACACAATTTTAAAAACTCATTTCCGCATTTACAAGCCTATTTTTAAGAATTGATCAAATTCATTGTTTATCGTGTGTATTAGCCCATAGATCTGGTACCCAAAACACCCAAAAAACTTTTCTCAAAAAAATTTATGAGGACCTTCGTAATGAGTTGGATAACCTTTACGTATACTCACACCATTTCCGCAACGCCCATTTCCGCATTTAGTGGCCTTTCTTTTAAGAATCGCCAAATTTCCTAATTTTTTCGTGTGTATTTATGCCCATGGATCTGGCGCCTGGAGCACCTAAGATTTTTTTTTCAAAAAACTTCATGATGACCTCCTTAATGAGTTGGGGAACCTTCACGTATACTCACACCAGTTTTTTAACGCTCATTTTCGCATTTACAATCCTTTTTTTAAGATTCTCCCAAATTCCCCGATTTTTCATGTGTATTATCCCATGGAATTGGTGCCCGTAACACCCAAAAAAATGATTCTCAAAAAACTTTATAAGGACCTGCGTAATGAGTTTGGGAATCTTCACATATACTCACACCATTTTTTAACGCCCATCTCCGCATTTACAGGCTCTTTTTTAAGAATCGCCCAAATTCTCTGATTTTTCGTTTGTAATGCCCATGGATTTGGCACCCGAAACATAAAAAAAAATCTCAAAAAACTTTGTAAGGACCTTCGTAATGATTTGGAGAACCTTCACGTATACTCACACCATTTTTAACTCACGTTTCTGCATTTACAAACCTTTTTTTATGAATCACCCAAATTTCCCAATTTTTCGTGTGTGTTAGCCCATGAATCTGGCACCTGGAGCACCCAATTTTTTTTTTCTCAAAACACTTAATGAGGCAGTCCGTAATAAGTTGGGGAACCCTCACGTATACTCACATCATTTTTTTAACGCCCATTTTCGCTTTATAAGCTTTTTTAAAAAATGCCCAAAATCCCCGATTTTTCGTATGTATTAGCCCATGGATCTAGCGCCCGGAGCACCAAAAAATAAATTTCTATAAAAACATTATGAGTACCTCCGTAATGAATTAGGGAACCTTCATGTATACTCACACCATTTTTTTAACTCCTATTTCCGCATTTACAAGGTTTTTTTAAGAATCGCCCAAATTTCCTAGTTTTTCAATGTGTATTAGCAGATGGATCTGGCGTCCGAAGCACCAATTTTTTTAAAAACTTTATGATGACCTCTGTAATGAGTTAGGTAATCTTCACATGTAGTCACATCATTTTATTAGCGTCTATATCCGCATTTACAAGATTTTTTTTAAGAATCGTCCAAATTTTAAGTTTTTCGGTGTGTATTTAACCCATGGATCTAGCGCCCAGAGCACCCAAAAGAATTTTCTCAAAAATCTTTATGAGGACCTCCTTAATGAGTTGGGGAACCTTCAAGTCGCCCATTTTCGCATTTACAAGCATTTTTTAAGAGTCACCCAAATTTTAAGATTTTTCATGTGTATTAGTCTATGGATCTGGGCCCGAAGCACTCGAAATAAATTTCTCAAAAAACTTTATGAGGACCTCCGTAACGAGTTGGGGAACCCTCACGTATACTCATTCCATTTTTTTAATGTCCATTTCCGCATTTACAAGCTTTTTTTAAGAATATCCCAAATTTCTCAATTTTTCATGTGTATTAGCCCATAGATCTGTCGCTCTCAGCACCTAATTTTTTCTTAAAAAACTTTATGAGGACCTCCATAATGAGTTCGGGAACCTTTACGTATACTCACATCATTTTTTAACGCCCATTTCCACATTTACAAGCCCTTTTTTAAAAATCGCCCAAATTCTTTGATTTTTCGTGTGTACTAGCCCATGGATCTTACGCCCAGAGCACCCAAATTTTTTTCCTCAAAAAACTTTATGAGGACCTCCTTAATGAGTTTGGAACCTTCACGTATCACACCATTTTTGTAACGCTCATTTTCGCATTTACAAGCCTTCTTTAAGAGTCGCCAAAATTTCACAATTTTCGTGTGTATTAGCCCATGGATTTGGCGTCTGAAGCACTCAAAAATATTTTCTCAAAAAACTTTATGAGGACCTCCGTAATGAGTTGGGAACCTTTATGTATACTCACATCATTTTTTTAACGTTCATTTCAACATTTACAAGCCTTTTTTTAAGAATCGCCCGAATTCTCCAATTTTTCATGTGTATTAGCCCATGGATCTTATGTCGAAGAACCCAAAAAAAATTTCTCAAAAAATTTTATGAGGACCTCCGTAATGAGTTGGGGAACCTTCACATATACTCACACCATTTTTGTAACGCCCATTTCCGCATTACAACCTATTTTAAAAAAATCGCCCAAATTTGTTAATTTTTCGTGTGTATTAGCCCATTGATCTGGCGCCAGTAGCACCAAAAAAAAATTCTCAAAAAACTTTATGAGGACCTCCGTAATGAGTTAGGGAACCTTCGTGTATACTCACACCATTTTTTTAACGCGTATTTCCGCATTTACAAGCCCTTTTTTAGGAATCGCCCAAATAATTTTTTGGCGCCTGAAACACCCAAAAAGATTTCTCAAAAAACTTTATGAGTACCTTAGTAATGAGTTGGGAACCTTCACGTACACTCACACCATTTTTAAATTCCGTTTCCGCATTTACAAGCCCTTTTTTTAAGAATCGCCTAAATTTTTTGATTTTTTGTGTGTATTAGCCCATACATCTGACGCCCGGAGCACCCAAATATTTTTTCTCAAAAAACTTTATGAGGCAGTCCGTAATAAGTTGGGGAACCTTCATGTATACTCACACCATTTTTTTAATGCTCGTTTCCGCATTTACAAACTCTTTTTTAAGAATTGCCCAAATTCTCTAATTTTTCGTGTGTATTAGCCCATGGATCTGACGCTCGGAGCACCCAAATTTTTTTTCTCTAAAAATATTATGAGGACCTCCGTAATGAATTTGGGAACCTTCATGTATACTCACACCATTTTTTTAATGCATATTTCCGCATTTACAAGATCTTTTTTTAAGAATCGTCCAAATTCCCCGATTTTTCATGTATATTAACCCATGGATCTGGCACCCGAAGCACCAAATTTTATTTTTTTAACTTTATGAGGATCTTCGTAATGAGTTGGGGAACCTTCACCAATAGTCACACTATTTTTTTAACGTCCATTTCTGTATTTACAAGCCCTTTTTTATGAATCGTCCAAATTCTCAGATTTTTCGTGTGTATTAACCCATGGATCTGGCGCCGGGAGCACCAAAAAAAAAATTCTCAAAAAACTTTATGAGGACCTCCTTAATGAGTTGGGGAACCTTCAAGTATACTCACACAATTTTTTTAACACCCATATCCGTATTTACAAGCCCTTTTATAAGAATCACCCAATTTTTTTGATTTTTCGTGTGTATAAGCCCATGGATCTGGCGCCTAGATCACCCAAATTCTTTTTCTCAAAAAACATTATGAGGACCTCAGTAATGAGTTGGGGAACCTTCATGTCTACTCACACCATTTTTTTAACGTTTATTTCCGCGTTCACAAGCTTTTTTAACAATCGCCCAAATTCCTTGATTTTTCCTATGTATTAGCCCATGGATTTGCTGCCTCGGAGCACCTAAAAATATATTTTTTTTAAAAATTGAAAGGACTTCCGTAATAAATTTGGGAAGCGTTACTTACAATCCTACCATTTTCAGCATATTTTCGTATTTATAAGCCACATTTAGAAATTTCGCATCTTTTTTGTATTTTTGTGTGTATTAACCCATAGATCTGGCGCCTGGAAGCATTTAAAAAAATTCCAAAAAAACTTTATGAGGATCATAGTAATGAGTTGGGGAAGCGTTACGTACAATCCCATCATTTTTAAGCATATTTTTGCATTTACAAGCCAATTTTTAGGAATACGCGACTTTCTTGATATTTCATTGGATGTTAGCCTATGTATCTGGCGCATCGGAGCACCCTAAATTTTTTTTTGAAATTTTTTTATGAGGACCTCCGTAATGAGTTGGGGAAGGGTTACATACAGTTCTATTGTTTTTTTTTCAAGCATATTTTCGCATTTACAAGCCAAATTTTAGGAATTACGCGACTCTTTTGATTTTTCATGTTTATTAGCCCATAGATCTAGCACCTCGAAGCACTCAAAAAAATATTTTGAAAAAACTTTATAAGGACTACCGTAATGAGTTGGGGAAGTGTTACATGTAGTTCCACCGTATTTTTCAGGCATATTTTCGCATTTACAAGCCAACTTTTAGCAATTACGTGACTTTCTTAGTTTTTCACGTGCATTAGCTCATGGATCTGGCGCCTGGAGCCAGTGGCGGAACTACAGTGTCCCCAGGGTGTCCAATTGGACACCATTCGTCGAAAAATTATACCGTATATATAAGTAAATTACTACTTGAAACGGTTAAATCTAATACTTTGAACACCCTTTGACACAATGAGACGTTGCAGCCCAGTGGTGTGAGGCTCTCTTATTAAGGCCACATGTATCGGTTCGAATTTTTACAATTGCAATTGTTTTAATTATAATCATTTTTAATTGAACTCTCCTATTTTATTATAACTCTAATTTATTAACTTGCTCCTTTAATTGTCTGAGGTAATTAAATTACTTTCTAAATAATAGTTATTAAATTTGTTATTTTTAATCAAAACGATTCTTAATTAGAAATCTACACTTAGTAGCCAATTGATTTTTCAATGAATTTGACTTTTTATTTCGTTTCACTAAAATTTGAAATAGAACCGAAATGTAATTATTTAATTTAAAGTTAATAAAAAATATTCTAAACTATTTCTATAAAGCTGCTAAAAGCGAACGAAAGAACACCTCGTTTGATTGTGCTTCCATTATTCATGTCTCATTATTGTTGTCGTCACCAACAATTAGTGAAAGTTTGAAACATAAAGATAATTTCATTATAAGTTAAGTCCCCCCCCCCCGGCCCCTCCCACCACACCCTTTTTTTCTTTGTTCATTTATTCCTAAAAAAAGTAATATTAATATTACGTAGTTCAATTTTAAATTTTTCAGTGCATCCATTCATCAAAAAAAAATTGCTTATGTAATATTTGGACACCCTTAGTAAAATTTCTAGCTCCACCACTGCCTGCAGCACCCAAAAAAAATTCTGAAAAAACTTTATGAGGACCTCTGTAATGAGTTGGGAAGCATTGCATACAGTTCCACCATTTTAGGCATATTTTCACATTTATAAGTCAACTTTTAGAAATTACACGACTTTCTTGGTTTTTCATGTGTTAAGCTCATGGATCTGGCGCCTCGGAGTACCTAAAAAAAATTTCTGAAAAAACTTTACAAGAACCTCTGTAATGAGTTGTGGAAGCTTTACTTACAGTCCCGCCGTTTTTAGGCATATTTTAGCATTTGCAAATAACTTTTAGGAATTACGCGACTTTCTTGGTTTTTCGTGTGTATTAGCTCATGGATCTGACGCCTCGGAGCACTCAAAAAACTTTTTTGAAAAAACTTTATGAGAACCTCTGTAATGAGTTGGGGAAGCGTTACGTACACTCCTGTCATTTTTTTCACGTATATTTTCGCATTTACAAACCAACTTTTATGAATTATGTTGTTTTCTTGATTTTTCGTGTGTATTAGGAGCACCCAAATTATTTTTTTTGAAAAAACTTTATCAGGACCTTCGTTAATGAGTTGGGGGAGAATTACGTGCAACCCCACCGTTTTAGGCATATTTTCGCACTTACAAGCCAACTTTTAGGAATTACGCGACTTTCTTGATTTTTCGTATGTATTAGCTCTTGCATTTGGCGCCTCGAAGCACCCAAAAAAAAATTATGAAAAAACTTAATAAAAATCTCTGTGATGAGCTGGGAAACGTTAAGCAGATGAATTTCAAATGAAAAATCAATATGGTTAGTGAGAGTAATTATTGTTATTGTATTCATGATAATGATGCAATAAAAGATTTGAAAGATGCTTTCTCTAATTGGCCAAGGTAGATTTACTTAAAACTATTATAACCCTATAGTATAACTTTTTTAATATACACGTATATAATTTGTGTTATTTCCAAGAAAAGATGGAATCCCTTCGTCTCATTAGTTGTTACATTTTCTTTTCACACGATTTTTGAGAAATTCTAAATAAAAAGTATTTTCTCAATAATCTATATTTATCTTTTTTCAATGTAATTAATCTCTTTTACTTTTGAAAATAATTAAATTTCAATAGAAAAATAATTAATTTATTTTTAATTTTATAAATTAATAAATATCTTGAGACGAATATTTTTAATAATATTACTGACTAATATAAGACGGATAGAATATCATCCGAGCACTAGAATAATCTTCATCTTAACTCAAATATAATTCAATGGATGAGGTCATGAAAGAGCAGAAGTAGGTGGCATACCTCAAAAGGATGCGGTGAGTGGATGAATTGTTTCTTTTTCTTAATTAGATATTTCGATTTTGAACTTTAGGTATAAAAGATTCTCGATAAAGAGCGATACTTTTGAATGGATCATATTGAACATAAATTTAAATTAATCGAGTTTCAATGCATATACACTAAAAAAAAAATTAATTGGCATTATTGGTTTTCTCTATATCATTTATTTGTTAAAATCTCATTTTCATTACAATTTACATTACACCACTGATAGATACACTATACTTGTTTGTCTCATTCATTAATTTTTATTTTTCCAAAATTAAGCACCGAAGGTTGTTTTTTTTTTTGTTAAGACGTTTAAATTCAAATAAACATTTAAATATTAAAAATATATTAAAATTATGATGTGTGGATCTAAAGATATATTTCAAATATTAAGATAAAAATAGTAAATAATTAAGATGATTTATTTTCTAAACATCTAAAAAATTAAATTTTGTTTTATTTAAATATAAAATATTAATTTTATTTTAATATTATAGCAACAAAGTATCTAAAAAATATTATGATGATGGTTATGGTAATGGCTAACAATGATAATTGTGTGTTTTGACTAGAGGATGATTGTATTGGCCAATAGTGATAATTTTAAATAATATAATATCTAATAGTAATAGTGTTTGATGGGATAAATAACATTTTAACGATATTAAAACTTTATAAACGTTTAAAATAAACTTTAAAACCAGATTAGTTTTTTTTAAAAAAAAATTGTGTTAATTATAAAAGTCATGAAGAGCCATTTCAATATCTCATGACGTGTATGTAAAGAAGATACAATTAATTAAAGTCAAAAAAGGGTACCCCATTAATGTTTGAAGTAAAACACGTTTGCTTAACCCCAAAGGCTTTAAGAAATTAAGAATAATCACTTTCAAAATTAAACCAGGTAATAAGAGGAGGAATTTAATTTTTTTCCATCTATATATATCCCTCTTGGTTTAAAATTCGATTAAATTCATTGCAGAATTTATATTTTTAAGCCAACACTCTCAACCAATTTTTTTTTTCTATTTTCATAACTTCAAATCTAAAATCTCCTCTCTAATTAAAAAATAAAGAAATTCCAAACCATTCCACTGAAATCAATTCGAGTGTGATGGATACTAATCAAGATCACAAATTGATGAGACACATATTTGTCTTACTTACATGACACCAAGAGAATATTAACATATTATGCTAAAAACTTTAATTAACACAAAGTACAAGATTTTTTCTAATATTACTACTATAAAAAATACAAGGATTGCGACTTCTTGCTATGTTCTCCCCTCCCCCTAGGTGTTTGCCCCCGTTTCAATCGGGGATCGAATTGATTATAGCAACATGAGTTTAATTAGTTGATTTATTAGTAAATAATGAAAAATATTATTAAAACGTGTGAATAGATTTTAAAATAACTATAATTAATTATTCTTGTTATAAAACAAATTCGTACTTTATCTCTGTTATCTTTTCTCAATAATGAGACACAATTTGAAAGAATTGAATCATCGACCGCTAGAACTAGTGGTTTTAAAGCCCACCCACACACCCATTTTCCATGTTGTGGAACTTTAAAAGCATTACAAATAACTAACCTAAGTAATATTTTATCTATTTTAATTTATACGCCGATATTTGAATGATAACAAAATTAAAATTTATGATATTAAACATGACATAAGATTTTTGTAATCATAAAAGCACATTATTAAAGAGTAATGGAAACTTTTAAATTAAATTATATATATATAAAAATATATACCATTATTTTATTAATATACTAATTAAAAAAATAATGCTATATAAAATGAAACATAAAATAATTTTATTCCAATAGATGAGGAAAAAAAGGGGTTTAAAGGGAAAAAGTAGTGGGAGGTGGTGTAATAGAACTCTCCTCTTTTCTTATCTTTTTATATATATATTCCTTAAAGAGATTATCAATTTATCCTCCATAAACCATTTAAATCTTTTTCATCTACAAATATAGGATAGATAAGATATCTATTCCTCTTTTCAATAATGTTGTATTAGATTTTTGTTAGATTTATTCATTTTTTTAGCTTTGTACCAGAAGAAATAAAACCCAAAAAATTATTTAAAATTAAAAATAAGAAAAGGGACTGGAGAAATATTAAGAGTATAAAAATTGTTCGATTTTTCGGTTTGATTCGAAAATTTAGCAATGTTACAAAAAAATGTTGGCATATGATGGTATCATTTTGGTAAATGTTTTTTTTTAAATGCCTCAAACAAGAAATCAGAAACTAAATAGACGAATTTTAATATTTTATATTAGGACAAAGGGCCAATAATTACATTTATCTCATGCTATATAAAATCCCAACAAAGACTGGAGATTTCTTTTCATATGTCTAAAGCTTTGATGACATAATTTTTGATACCTGTGTTGATGAGAGGTAAGAGATATCCGATAGACCCTCTTGTCTAAGCCTAGGTAAACTTATATATGTGTGTATGTGAGAATTAGATTTCTCTAATAAAAAAAAATGAGAACAAAATTCTCTCCTCCAACATTAATTCACAAAATTCATGATTTTTTCTCTCCTTTCTTTCCTATCAAAATGATCCGTATATATTTGATTATATAGATGATTATGGTCTTTTATTATGGCTTTAATTCAATGTTAACTCTTCACATTCTTTATATTTTATAGTAATGATTGACAGTTTGAATAGATGAATGCAATCTTTTCTTATGTTTTTAATGAAAAACTAACTTTTCAAATTCTTCAGGCATTTTACTATTTTATTAAAAAAAAAAGTAGATTTCTAGCATTCAATAATATTTAATATATAATAACTAATAATATATGATTTTTAAAAATAATTTTTAGTATAGGGGTAAAATGGTATTTTATTTTACACTTTGGAGCTTCCCACTTTTAGTAATATATGATATATGATATGATGATATGATAATTTTGAACTTATTTACAATCTTCAATATTGTTTTTAAGTGAAAATAAAATCATACAGTTTGGGGGCCTAAAGCAATTGTTTACTAGCTTCGCCCTCGAGCCACCCATATACAAAATATATAATGGGAAAGGATTATAAGTAAATTATAAATTAATCAATTTACACAAAATTAATAGAGCTACGCAAGCTCTTTTCCTCTCAGGCTTCATCAAAAATAGAAAATTATACAGTTAAATCCGAGAATGAAGAAACTTGAGATATTCTACTTTAAGGTAAAAAAGGGCAGCCCAGTTCACAAAGCATCCCAAGTTAGCAGGGGCCGGGGGACGTACCCAAGGGGTATGATGTAGACAGCTTATCCTAATGCAAGCTATTCTACTGTA
>JAJOOO010027958.1:0-11106 GCA_029582685.1 Solanum piurae
ATATCGGGACTATGTATTCCCAAAGAGTAAATTGTTTTCACATTTAAAGAAGAAAGGAAACCTTGATTTCCAAAAGAGCCTTTGAGCTAGTTTTCAGTTAAAGAGTAAATATTTTCACATTTGAGCAAGAAAGGAAACTGAGATTTTCAAGAGAGATTTTAAGCTAAATTTTTGAGTAATTATCTCAAACCAAAGAAAGAGTTTTGTTTTTACGAACATATGAGCTAAAATATATTTTGGGAGTAGTATTGAGCACTGATATGGGGACGAATTTGAGTTCAGATAACTCACGTCTCCATAAATCATGTAGCCATCATGGGTAGTAAAGGATCATTCTTTTTAGATGACTCCTTAAGATGCTTTTAGCATAGACTAGTGGATCCACTTAGGGGTCGTTGGTAGAGTGTATAAAAATAATACCCAATAGAGTGTATTAATAATGAAAGCATTAGTAATGCATGTATTAATTATACTTGTATTAGTTATGCATAGATTATTTCTTATGCATTGCTTGGTTTGGTGTATTAAAAGTAGTATGCATTGTATAAGAATATTTATTTACAAAAGTATCATTCACAATTATGGTGGAAAAGATGTAAAAGTACTTTTGAGGGGTACTTGGGTCTTTAACCATATTAATGCATGTATTAAATCCTTTACATTACTAATGCCTAAAAATCCATGGTATTAGTAATACACACCTCAATACACAATAGAGTGTTTAACTAATGCAAGCATTAGTTATACATAGCATGAAAAAATGCACCAAACAAGGGATTACTAATACATATAATTAATGCATGCATTATTTTTGCTAATACATTATACCAAACGACCCCTTAGTGAGTTAGGTTCTATATCCCTGGCAAGGTATAGGACGGTCCTTCGTAGCGTGAGTTAAAGTGTTGTATCACCACTTAGGCTCATAATGGTGGTTGTCGGTTAGAGAATCTCCCACAAAAACTATATTATTTTCTATGAGTAAAGTTGAGTTTGTTATTGCATTTCCTTTAACGAACTAAGGTGTTTTGCACTGTTTTAACAAGCTTTCTATATATTGCATTTCTTTTATTGCTTTATATTGAGTTACGTTATTTGGGAGTTGAGTAAAGCCATGTAAGTGTTCCTTTCAGATTTCTTTCAAGCCTATATCTTGTTTTAGCATTCCAACTCGCATACTTGTACATTCAATGTACTGATGCCAATTGGCCTGCATCGTCTTATGATGCAGACGCAGGTAACCATGATCAACATCCAGCGCATTGTTGATCAGATTGAGCATTCAGAGTCAGTTGGTGAGCCTCCTTGCTTTCCGGAGAGCTCCTTTTTCATTGCTTCAGTAGTTTTCAGTTGTTAGGATGATCGGGGGTCTTGTCCCGACATCCATCTCAGTTATTAGATGCTTCATAGATAGACAGTTAGCAGTCAGTTCTCTTTACATTGTTATTATTAAGACTTGAGTTGCCATTTTGGCTAAGTTGAATGTTTTATCTTTAAAAACGTTCTAAGTTATCTTTTAAACAGTTGAGTAAATGCTTTTTAATCCTTGTATTAATGCTTTAAATCTTCCGATGAGTAAGTAAGCCAGGCCAAGGGTTCGCTTGGTGACAACAATGGTCTTCGAGTGCCGGCCACGTCCAGGGTGTAGACTCTGGGCGTGACAATTATGCATATGCTATGTATATATGTGATGACCGTTCAAAGCCCAATTTGAGATTACTGGACACAAGCACGTAAGGTCAGATGATGTTGTTTGGTCAACCTTAAGCTTTACTTAGTTTTCTAGTGAAAGCTTCTGCTATGATTTGGTCAAACCCTATAGCATGTAACAATATAGTATAGATGACAAAACTCATAATGTTTGTATATCAGTTTGTTAGCAGTTACTTATCGGCTACAATGATCTATCTACTTCTATTAGTCTTTTTAATCCCATTACAACCATACCTCAATTACATGCTTCTTAGAGTCGGCATATGCATTCTCACCATTCATTTCACTCTATTTGGACCCATTTCATTCTAGTATTTACTACTAATTTATGGATCTCAAACAATACAAGTTCTCTATATTTCCTAATGAGACACATTTTAACAAACTAAAAAGACTCCTAGTGAATTGGCCTAATGTATGTTTACCTTCTTCATGACTAAGCATAACTCCACCGATATGACTATCATATCTATTATGTACCTGATGATGCGATGGAGAAGGGAAGAGTTCACAATTGCAAGATAAGATTTGAAGCAAACAAAAATAAATAAAAATTAGTAATTAGCAAACACAAAGGCTAAGCAAATACAAGAGAAAAATATAAAAAGGATTAGAAGTAAAAAATGATAATTAATTTACAATACATATATAGAAAATGAAAATAACTATTCATATTCCAAAACTGAAGAGTCTATTAAATGATTAGAAAACTGAAAATATTTAATTTAATATGGAAAACTAACTAAATGCTTTGAAAACAGAAAATATTTAATTTAATACGAAAAACTAACTAAATGCTTTGAAAACAAAAAATAATTTACAGTTTAAATAGCTAAAGTTGTATGGTGATGGAAAATGAGATTGAGCCATTGAAGTGACATAACTCATAATTGATAAATAAAAAATTAACTTTTGAGTTGGATTAATAATTAATAATTAATTAATATATACAATTTATAATATTTTTATATAGTGTAGGGGTAAAATGATTATCCAACTTTGCACTTTAGAGTTTCCCATTTTAGTAATATATGCATATAGTTCTAACCTTGACAAATGGATTGAACAAAAAAGTGGACCATCTTCACCTAGATTTATGGCGTTCCGATGATTTCGCCGGCAATTTTTTGGATAGTGATCAGTATAGCTTGCCACAGGATCTTTGCAGCAGTTGATCACTTGTAAAACTAAATTGCCATTATTGCAGAATACTACAAGATCATATACTCAATTGGACATCCCTAAAGAGTCTAACACTAACATCTATGCTCCTCTATGAGGAACAGATTGAACAAATAACATCAAATTGTCATCACCTGGAATCTTTGAAGCTGCGTTACTTTTGTGGTTTTCATCGTTTGCATTTAACTTCCCCAAAATGTACGAGACTCGAATTGATTGAACACAGACATCCTCCCGACTATACTGACGCTGGTGATTGTTACTTTGAAATTGTTGCTCCATATGTTCAACATTTAAAGATTTCAGGGGATTTTCATAGTGTGGAAATTAGGCTCAGGGACCTGTCTTCTTTGGTCCATGCTGATCTTACTTACAAATTGTACTATTTTTACCACTTTCGTAGATCATATGAATTTATTGACAAAAGCATAGTGAAAGATCACTTGACAAGCGTAGCATGTGCTAATGAGCTAATCATCCCATCCTGGTACATCGAGGTCAGTTTACTATCCATGTCTTTGCCTTACATTAATGATCCTCACTAGGCACAAAATGTCCTCGACTACTATAAGTCACATTGTCAATATATCACTCCTTTCAATCTACTTCTCATGATTTTGGATAAAATCTTTTACAAGACAGTTCAATAAGATATTGACCTAAATTCTTTGATATTTCTTCGGAGATGAGACATACTCCAAATTCATTCCTCCCAATGCTAGCTAATCTGTTACCGGTAAACAGACTAACCCAATTTTGAGTGTCCTTCTTCGCACCGGGTAATTTCCTTTAGCTTTGGAATGCTGGTCTGCCTGTGTTGGGTGAGTTGACATCAGCAATTACAGCAGTGAGAGTACTGGGGTGGATTGCGCAGTACTTCCCTCATATATATGCCAGCTCCGGCTTCAATTCTTAGTATATATATTGCTACTAGGTACCTCTTCGGGGGACTTCAATTTGGGGAAATCATCAACAAGTCCTTTAACACCTATCGTGTTTGCTGCTGTTACTGGGGTTCAAAAATGATTTACAGATATTCCTTTCTCTGGTAGCTCGATTTTCCTACCAATCCTCAGCAGGCCTTCCTTTGCCCTTTAGCCATTTTTTGGCAAGGCACAAAGTAGTAAATCACACACTAAATTGCACAAGAGAAAAACTAGAGGAGGGAGTAGTATTATATAGGCATAATACATAAATGTGCCCTTTAACTTGGGTTTCACTTTACGTTTATGTCCAAGCCTTAAGGAAAACACTCGGCCATGACAAACAGATAAATGAACAAGATCTAAGGATATATATTAGTCATCCAAACAAGAAGCAAAGATAGCAGTCATGTAGGGATAAATAGCTATGATACACAACATCCAAAAATACAAAACACAAGAAGCAACATGATTGTCTCAAAAGAAGAAAAAAGGATTGTATGTATAAGGGTTTAGGAAGCGGAAGGAGAAGGAGTGTGAGATAAAGCCAAGATTTGCAACACATGATCCACTCGAGCATTGTTTTCCTGTTGTTGCTGTAGAAACTGGTCTTTTAATCTAGCTACTTCCCCTACGACTTAGCCAAGTTAGTGTGAAGAGTTTCAATTTTAGCAAGGAGGGAAACATTCTGTTCTCTGGCAGCTTCAAGATCATTGAGAAAGATGGCAACTGGGCCAGTAGCCCTGAGAGTAGTAGCAGGAACCTGGTCGTTATTATCAAGTAGTCTGCAGTCAGCAAGAGTAGACCTGGTAATCATATCCTTCATGTTAAGAACCCTCTCTCCCCCCGAATGAACTTTCATGGAAAGGTTTTTAATAAGGAAACAAATAATACGTATTAAAAGATATGTCTACTTTTTTTCCTTCACTAGGATTTTTTTCCACAGGGTTTTTCCTTGTAAGGTTTTAACGAGACACATTATCTATGGACATTGAAGGGGGAGTGTTATAAAATATTATGGTGTGGATGTCCAATACACCAAAAAGTTACTCTCACTAATTATCTCCATTACTTCCCTCTATAATCTCCACCTTTATGACCATCATTCTTGTAACCTTACACCTTCATGACCTTCTCCTTTATATTCATGGTTAATGTCATGTTTATGACAAACCTTTTGTATGTCTCTAGTAACACTAAAAATAGAGGCATAAGAGTTCATATTGGATATACTTGAATACTTGAAAGAATAAGAAAAACTCTCATCTTTTTTCTCCCTATTTCTATTACTCTCGTCTTCTATATATCTTGTCTTATTTTACTTTAGTTTTACAACATTTTAAATTCTTTTGGACTACATAGTTTTCAAGTAGAGTGCTATCAAATCATTTCACTAAATAATATCTTGTACATGCTGATTAATTTTCTAACACTTTTTTAGTTTTTAAAAATAAAATTGGAGGTCGGAGAAGGGAATTACAAGATAGAAAACCAATTTCTTATCAACAAGGTAAAAATTCAGGTAGTCAACCAAATGAGCTACTAATTATTCTCCAATTAATCTTTCTAACCATTGGCTTAGGGATTGTTTGTTACAAAAGGAACCAACCGATTTGGCATTAATTACACAATCGCAATAGTAAAACATAATGAACCTACAAGATTTGTCCTCAACTATCATTGGTTTATCGATTACCCTATTAATAAAAATAACCCTATATCGTTATAAAAGCCATAATTCGAAAAATAATAATAATTTAAATCATTATCAAATCATTAAACCAATTATCCTATTACCGATAAATCAATAACATTTTTTTCAGTTTGAATTATCAATTTTGTTTCAAATTTAAACAACGTTAATTTGGCCTGACCTATATATATACATACATACATACATTCTACTTTCGAGAATGTGTGTTGCACATTTGTCTCATATAATTATTAACAAAAATTCTAATGATCGACCATTTCAACAACTTTTTGATCTTCTTCATGTTTTATCCTCTGCATGAAATCTAACAGAGAAATGTAGAAATGGAGGTAGAATACTGAAGAGGAGCCAATCTTTAGTTGCTTTCAACATTACAAGACATTAGTTAAGAAATTGAAACCTGAATTCACTAACAAAATGTTATATCACCATAATAATAATTTTGACAGTGTTTGCTAAGGTTAGAGCCATTAGAACTTGAGACAGAATAGCCCTGTCAAAAGAGCTCACGCTATAAAAACAAAAACCTATTCTATAACTTCATTTAGCTAAGAATCATCAAAAGAATGCAATTATTTCGGGACGACATCCACATGTTCTTATAAATGAGTTTTGTGTCTGAAACAATTCCATCAAGTTGTCTTGCTTGCCCAGGGACTAACACCCAAGTAGTTTGTAATGAGACCTGTGATACCAAATATCATGGCCATTGAGATCTGCTTATGATTATTTTCCATATTCCTTATGTTAGCAAGGAATTTCACACTAATATAATAACAAGCCACGAGCAAATCTTGTATGTGATAACATGGCACCAAAGACGTCGAAGATGACGACTATGAAGCCATAGTAACCTATAGGAAGATCTTGTGGACCAACCAGTGAAGGCTTGTACGGTTTCGCCGCCATATTTGAGTAAAAAGATTCAATGGGATTTGCAAATTCAATTGCTCTTTGGGTGACTTAAATAAGGAACCTTAGGTAAGGGGAAATGAAAAGAATCAAATTATTAAAGACTTTTTAGTCAAAAATTTAAAAGACCCATCAATTTCCAACTTAATTGTTTGACCTTTGATCTTCATTAGATTGCTAACAAACAAGAGATGAAGAAGCAATTGAAGAAGTATCGTGCCTCGAGAAAAGGAAGAGTCTATTGACTTAAATCATAATTATGAGTATTTTTACTGCAATATTATTAATGTAGAACAAATAATGACTTCTTATACATACATACATATATATATACATATATATATATATATATATATATATATATATATATATATATATGGTAAAATGGTAATTCAACTTTTGACTTGAGTTCTTCCCACTCATAATATAACTAGTTTCTGGGCACACACCTTGCGTGTGTAACCCAATTTTATTGACCACAAAATTTTAAAATATTAGTATTAAGAAACATGTTTGAGTTATAAATTTTATACTAAAGAAGAAGTGCAAATTCTTTAAGTGATATCTTAATCCTACTTGGCGAGATCTCTAAAAGGAAGAAATACTTAAATCCTTGGTTTTCTTACTTTAATTTCTAATTTCGCCTTTAATTAGCAAAGTTACTGGACCTTGTTTCTTTTGGTATAATGTACAATCTTTTCTTTACCTAGTGATTTGGCAAAAATAACATTTTTTAAATACCAACAGTACTCAAGCAGAAAGGAGTAGAGAAATAGAAACATATGTTTAATATTACCTCCCAACCAACTAAAAATACCTTTGGTGTAATTATGTTTTTAGTATCATGTGTATTTTTAATTTTTTTTTGAATTTGATTAAGACCTATAAAAGGTGAATTGTAATGTGTAATTCCAAAGGCACATATATATATATTGAATATTTAATGTGCATCAATTAAATATTGAATAAGGTATATATAATTTGAAAAAAGAATATGATATGTTTAAACGGTTGGAAGCTGAAAGTCAAGAAAATAAACACATGACACATATTAAACTAGTAAATAAAAAGTTTATAGAATTTGTACAAGTCTAAAGGTAGATGAAAGGTCTTTCCAATTAAATTTAATAGATAATTAATTCTTATAAAAAAATAAAATGATAAATATAATTTTGAAAAACATTTTAGTAATTCAACTTTTGACTTAGACTCTTTACACTTTTTAATAGAATGATCTTGTTGACTTATATTACTAAAATCTAAACAAAATGAAGCTTAATTACTCTATTCTCATAATATTTTTTTACATGATTTTAATTTGAGGAATAATTTTAGTAGTAAGGGTCAAAGGAATTCATAAAGAAACAATCAAAATGTAGAATGCTTATGCTTAAGAAAACTATTAGGTTTAGTGTGGCATAAATAAAAATGTAACTCTCATTTTTATTTAAAAATTAAATTGTTAAATCTCATATTGTATAAATTGTAGAAAAATTAAAAATGAAACAAAAGGGGTGAAAATGAACATCATATGTATGTGTTCGCAACACTGTGTTAGATAGACGATAAAGTAACACAATCAAAATCTTTCATTCAAAGTAATAATCTTATAGCAATCTTTATTTAAATTACTTGTATTTAAACAAAAACATATTGCATAAACTATTCAAGTATATTATCAAACTCATGATGTATTAATAGAAGTTTGTCAATTAGGTAGCACTTAAAAGAATAATAATAACACAAAAACAAAGAAATTTTTTTTCCATAATAATGCAAAATGATACGAAATTACATAAAAATATGGGTTGCACACCAAATTTATTTTGGATAACCATACCTTAACTCCAAAATGGAAAAGAAAAACTTAAAATCATAAGTAACATAAAAAAAAGATCTAAAGGAGTATATATGTCATATCTCTTACTTATAAGCGTAACACTTAAACTATATTTGTAAGAAAGCTTCTCTTTTTAATTTCAGAATGAAGCTATTTGTTCTTTTCCTCAGTTAGCTTCTTGATGACATGTATCTATATCATTATCTAGGAAGAAGAAAAGAGAACAGTAGATGATAGAAAAAAAATATGATGATCTAGGGAGCAATTTACTCGTATTTATTGTGATATTTGACTGTCTTTTCACCTACCATAATTTATTAATGGAGCACATTGAATCATGATACATAAATTTTATTTTGATTTCAAAATTCAAAGGTTCACTGAATTGGAAGAGTTTCATACATTAATTTGTCTTCTACTCTAATTGGATTTAACCTAATCAATTATAACCGTAAGGTAAAAAACTGAAACAGAAGAAAAATAAATAAGAATTAGTAATTAGCAAAAACAAATCAAGAAAAAAAATATATTAAAGCAAAACAAATACAAGAAATATCGAAAACTACATAGAGAGGATAAAAAGTAAAGAAATGATAATGATTATATATATATATATATATAATAGATTTAATGAAGTTAGCTATTCATATTCCTAACTGAAAAAATTCCTTGCATCAGTTATAGTGTTGTACCATTCAATTTAATTAAATATGTCTTAGAAAACTGAAAATTTTTTAATGCTTAGAAAACTGAAAATGATATACTGTTTGAATAGTTAAAGTTGTATGATGATTGCTGAAAAATGAGAATTAAAAGTCATATTTGAGGAGACGTAACTCAAACTAATGAATAAAAAATTAACTTTTGAGTTGGATTAATAGTTAATAATTAATTAATATAAATACTTTACAACATTTTAATTTAGTGTAGGGGCAAAATGGTAATCCAACTTTGCACTTTGGAGCTTCACACTTTTAATATGTATATAATTCACACTTTTAATATGTATATAATATATATACATATCCAAAGTGAAAAGTTGAATTACCATTTTGCCCCTCTATTAAATTAAAATTTGATCAAATATAAATATTTTAATTACATAATGGTAGAATTTGAAGTTCTTAAACCCTTTAATAATTAAATTATCATTTTTCTGATAAATGAGAACATTGATATTGCTTTTAATCGTAATCATAAATCTCATAATGGAAGAATTTGAAAAGTAATGATATGGAAAGTCATTCATCACTTTAATGTAGAAATCAATTTCAGAATTAAAATTTGAATTTAAAGGGTCATTTCTCAATGCTATTTAAGAACCAACTTATAAAAATGGAAGCTCACAATAGGAAATCGAATTATGGAAATTGCACAATTCAACATGAGAAGATAAGAGAGTTAGAAGTTGCAAGTGACGATAACCAAAAAAAATGCTGAAAATTGGTAATCAAGAAGAAAAAATAGTAGCGGAAAAAAGAGAGAGTAAATTTAATACATGTGTAGTATTAAACAGTGAACAATTTTATGTTGATATGTTGTCTCTAACAATAACAAAGTTTTCTTTTCTGAGCATGAAGACTTTCTTTGCAATATCCTCAATTTTTCGTTGTTGCTTTCTTTCTCCATTATAGAATTTTTCTTCCATGAAGCAGTTAGAATTGTATGGGTGTTGAACTTGAAGTATATATATCAATTTAAGGTATATGTAGAAATTTTCTAATTGTGCATTTAAATGAAAAACATTAATCATTTTTGTTATTCATTTTTGCACATACTAATATATCATATGTTTGGACCTAATAACTTAAAAATGTAGCTCATTATTTTAGTTAACAAACTAAATTTTGCAGGTTCATCAAATGTCTAATCATTTGACATACAATAAAGAAGTTATTTGAATACATTGATTGTTCATCTATTATAAATTATATAGTATTTTTTTGAATAGCTTGCGATACTGGTTAAAATGTGATTTTGACAGTAATTCATACCTTTCACAGGACTCACGTGCAAAGCACGTTTAGTCTTACTAAAAGTGGGAAGCTTCAAAGATGAAAAGTTGGATTATCATTTTACCCATAGACTAAATTAAACATCTAATTAATTAAATAATATTATTTTAATTATTTTTTGAATTGTAAGTTATTTATTAGAAAGGAAATGTAGAAGAACAAGAGTCAATTAGGATTTCTAGAATTTTAAATAAGTACATGAATCAAGGTTTTCTCATTTTTTCTAATTAATTAAATAATATTATTTTAATTATTTTTTGACTTGTAAGTTATTTATTAAAAAGGGAATGTGGAAGAACAAGAGTCAATTAGGATTTCTAGAATTTTAAATAAGTACATGAATCAAGGTTTTCCCTCTTTTAATCTTAAATTAAAGAATATGAAGAGTTGTAGCTAAATCAATATATACCACTACCAAATACAAATTTGTCGTCTTTGTTACACTTTAATTCTTTGGTTATTTCCTTCTAATTAAGTTTCCTTTGTTATAAATTTGAATTACTTAATTGCATTCTACTTAATGAGAAGGAGAGATTCATCTTCTACTAATTAATGTTAAAACATTTTATCTTCCTGAAATGTATAACTATTAATTTAATTTCAATATTTTTACTCTATTCTATAAGACAAGAGAGATATTTGAAGGAAGTTAATCATAAGGTAGTGTGCCTCTATATTTGTTTTTGCTACTTTATTTTGTCTTTTAAAACAAATATAAAATTTATATATCGAAATTATAATAAGGGGATGACTAAATACAAAAGAGTTTCTTCTTATGAGTTAACTATACACTATAAACATTTATCA
>JAJOOO010027959.1:0-12954 GCA_029582685.1 Solanum piurae
ACAAAGAGAGATGGAAGATTGTCCCTGTTTGCATCTGGTGGACAATATGGAGGGAAAGGAACCAAAGATGTTTTGAAAACAAGAGCATCCCTTTCCAAAGTCTGAAGTTGAATTGTCTTATAACCTTTTTTTTTTGGTGCAACTATGTACTCCCCAAAAAGGTGGAGGATATTACTCAGTTTCTAGATAGTTTAGGAGGGATATAGGTGGTAGATTTCTTTTGTTTTGCTTACTGTAAACTCCAGATGTAACTACTACTAGAATACACTTGTGGTGTATTTTGCCTATAAAATGTTAACTTTCTCAAAAAAAAATATTGGCAATACTACAATTAAGGAGGAGAGATGGAGGATTGTCCCAGCTTGTAAATGGTGGACAGTGTGGAAAGAAAGGAGTCAAAGATGTTTTGAGGGCAAGAAGAACAATGTGCAGAATTTCGCGGCTAGGGTTTCGTAGCTTTCTTCGAGGCTGGGTTTCAAAGTGGATATTTGTGGTTGTATGTTAGTAAATCTTTTTTCTTATTTTATTATGTTTACGATTTCAAAGCTTGATAGTTAGGATTTCACAACTTTCCCCTCATTTCGCGGCTAGGGTCTTATAGCTTTCTTCGAGGCTGGGTTTCAAAGTGGATATTCATGGTTGTAAACATAATGAAATAAGAAAAATGATTTACTAACCTACAATCACAAATATCCACTTTGAAACCTAGCGACGAAGAAAACTGTGAAACCTTAGCCGCGAAATGAGGGAGAAGGGGTGAAATCGTTTCTGGAAAATAATGAAATGAGGGAAAAAAAAAGTAATTAAGATTTAGGGATTTAGTCTATGTGGCAGTGGAACCCTATATATTGGCGTGCAATGTGGCATCCACATGGCATATAACAACTTCCGTTAATAGAAAGGCACTTTTGACCCAATAGTTTGATGGAAAGGGTAGTTTTGAGCCGAAATATAGTTTAAGGGTAAATATAAGCTATTTCAGATAGTTTAAGGGTAAATATGAGCTATTTCGGATAGTTTAAGGGTATTTTTGACCCTTTTCCTTTTAGTCTGTGTGGCAGTGGAACCCTATTGGCGTGTAATGTGGCATCCACATGGCATTTAACAACTTCCGTTAATAAGAAGAGTACTTTTGACCCAATAGTTTGACGGGAAGGGTAGTTTTGAGCCGAAATATAGTTTAAGGGTAAATATGAGCTATTTCGGATAGTTTAAGGGTATTTTTGACCCTTTTCCGTTTTTTAAATGGAGATTGGGTTGAGTTACATTGATTAAGTTTAATTAAATCTACATTGACATGAATCTACTCTGAACCTTATCAATTCCTGCTCTTTTGATGAGCTTTATGGAATGTATTATTTTTTTTCTTGAGGAAAACTAAACCCAGGTTTTAAGGACAGAGGGCATTAGAATCCGTGAAGTTTGAACTCAGTTATTGTGAATCTTACACCACAACTTTGCTATCTAAAGGTGCCACTATATTTTATTGAGATATTAATAAAATATTTCAAATGTCCTGTTTGTCCTATTATATCTTGTTTCCTGTAATAAAGAAAAAATTCTTGGTGTCACTAGCCTTTTCACTTCAATGGTACTGATTAATTGTCATTATTACTCTCAAAATTTACCGCACATGCATCTTAAACATTGATAAATTTTATTAAACAAGAAGGTTTCTGGAAATTGGTGGCTGCAGTCGGAAGGATTTGTGGATAGAGTTAGAGAGTGATGGAGTTCCTTCAGCTACACAGGAAGACCCGACTATGTTTTGCAATGCAAACTTAAAACACTGAAACTTAAACTAAAGGAATGGAAACAAGAGGAGGGTGGAAATCCGGGCATTCAAAAAAGGAGATTGTTAGAGCAGTTAGCAGAATTGGATACAGAAAGGGAAATAAGAACTCTCACTGTGGAGGAAACGACAAAAAAGGCTGCAGTCTTACTTGAGTATGATGAGCTAGTCAAGAAAGAGGAAGTTTCATGGATAAAGAAGTCAATAGTACTATGGTTGAAGGAGGGAGACAAGAACACCGAATCTTCCACAAAATGGTAAATGCTCATAGGAGATACAACAATATAGATCAACTCATGATACAAGGAGAGGTTACTCAAGAGAAAAGCAGAATTGAACGGGATATAATAGCATATTATAAAAACTTGTATAGAGAAACACATCAATGGAGACCTTATCATAATGCTGAATATCCAATGTTGACCGAAGCGGAGAAAATGACCCTGCAAGGCAAATTTGAGGAGAATGAAGTACCAAATTTCCTAAAGCTATGTGCAACTGATAAGACTCATGGTCCAATGAGTACACAATGGGTTTCTTCATCTAGTGTTGGGATGTAGTGAAGAAAGACATCATGGACACCTTTCAAAATGTCTATGATCAAGAAGTCTTTGAGAAGAGTTTCAATGCTACTTTCATTGCACTCATTCCAAAGAAGAAAGGAGCCAATGAGTTGAGGGATTACAAGCCAATTAGCCTCATAGGGAGTATTTACAAAATACTTTCCAAAGTTCTCACAGAAAGGCTGAAAGGTGTAATAGATAGACGGGTGGACTCACAACAAATGACTTTTATAGAAGTAAGACAAATTATGGATGCAGTGTTGATTGCTAATGAAGCTGTAGATTCCAGGATTAAGCAGAAAGAATCTGGTATTCTATGCAAGCTGGACATAGAAAAAGCATATGATCATGTAAATTGGAAGTACCTTCCGAAGATGTTAGAGATGATGTGATTTGGACAAAAGTGGTCGAACTGGATCAACTTTTGCATTTCTACAGTTGGCTTCTCTGTTCTGATTAATGGGTCCCCGGTAGGTTTCTTTCAAACTCAAAAGGACTCAGTTAGGGTGATCCATTGTCTCCTTTTTTGTTCTTAATTACTATGGAGGGGCTGAATAACATCATTAAGACAACTAATATGAGAGGATGGATAAAAGGTTTTGATGTGGCTAGGGAGGAAACATAAAGCTTGGAAGTGACACATCTTCAGTATGCAGATGAGACACTGTTTTTTTGTGGAGCTGAGAAAGAAAGACCAACTTAAGTACTTAAGGGTGATCTTGGTGCTGTTTGTAAGGGTATCCGAGTTGCACATTAACTTGAAAAAAACCTTTATGTATCCTATTAATGAAGTCAACAATATGTACTTGTTAGCTTCAATCCTAGGGGGTGAAGTAGGTATTCTACCTACAACTTATTTGGGGATGCCATTGGGAGCAAGATCCAAGTCCTTGGAAATTTGGAATGGTGTGGTAGAGAAGTGTGAGAAGAAGCTGGCTAAATGGAAAATTCAGTGTGTGTCAAGAGGGGGAAGACTGACCCTCATTAATTCAGTCCTTGATGCTCTCCCAACATACATGTTGTCTCTATTTCCCATCCCAGCAGGGATCACTAAAAGGCTAGACAACATAAGAAGGAAGTTCATGTGGTAAGGAAACAAAGAGAATAAAGGTTTTCATCTAGTAAAATGGAATGTTGTGACAACAGGAAAGAAGAATCGTGGTCTGGGAATAAAGAATGTGGAGCTTCAAAACAAAACACTCTTAATGAAGTGGCTGTGGAAATACTTAAATGAAAACGAAACACTTTGGAGAAGAGTGATAGGTGTCAAATATAAGGATGAAGACAATTGGGTGACTAAGATTGTGACCACACCTTATGGGACCAATTTATAGAGATCTATAAGAGTCTTATGGGAGGAAGTTAAACTCAACTTCAAGATGAAAGTGGGGAATGGGAACAAGATCAAATTCTGGAAGGATGAATGGCATGAGAAAGGTAACTTGGAAACCCTTTTCCCTGATATTTACAATTTGGCATTGTTCCAACAAAGGACTATTGCAGAACTCTGGACACCACGGTGATATTTCATCTTCAAGAGACAACCAAATGACTGGGAAGTGATGAGGTTGGCACTATTCCTCAACATGGTTGGACACTTTACTGGACTTCAGGCAAATGAGGATATGCTTCGGTGGAAAGGCAACAATAGAGGAGAGTTCAAAGTACATTAAGCTTATATGGATCAATAAACCCATCAGAGCTCCATCTGGCCTTGGAAACAAATATGGAAGTGTAGAATTCCACACAAAGTTTCATGCTTTATTTGGTTGCTAGCTAAGGAAGCTGCCCTGACTTAGTTCAATGTAATGAAAAGGGGGATAACCTTGTGCTCTAGGTGTTTCCTATGAGGGGAAACCTTAGAAATTGTAAACCATCTATTTCTACACTGCAAATATACTCAGCAGCTTTGAAGGACCTGGACTATGCCTAGGAGAGTTACCGAGGCCTTATATAGCTGGGAGGAGGCAAGTGTCCTTGCAAAAGAACTAAACTGCATTTTGTTGTTATGTTTTTGGTGTAATCAATTATACTCAAAAGACACTGCTTCTATAGTTGATGTTTTAGACTCAATATAGAAATAGAGAAGTGGAGTTTGGAGTGCATTTCTATATAGTTTGGAGTGCATTTCTTTATAAGGTTTGAGTACAACCCACGTACTTTTGTGATATAATACAAAGTTACCAAGTAAGTTTCTGGAAGTCTACTCAGTGTGGAGGTAAAGAAATGGGAGATGCTTTGAAGATAGGTCCAATTCTATTCATAAAGTAAAACGGAATTGTATTGTATCTTTACTTTTTGGTGTAAACAACTTTGTATAGAAGATATAGATCAGATTGTAGATTTGATAGATCTTTGTAACCTATTCTCTGTTTTGGAGGTGGCCAGCACACCCTTAATGCTGAGGAATACAACTTTAGCAGTTTCAGAAAAAAAAAAGAGATCTACTCAGTAGGTTTAGACCTCTTGATTTGAGTGTAATAACATGCATGCTTAAAGCATGTTTTTCAGGATAGTCCTCGATAAACTCTTAGTTTATAATTTCATGAATTTCGACATCCTAAGATTTTAGGGAAAAATGACGAGAGAAGGGAGCTTAGTCCCACTTATTTTCCACAAGTCATTTGGCTCTGATCAGTCTCTCTCCAGTCATCTTGATGATCCAATATTACAACAAAAACAAATTCAGTGTAATCCCACAAGTCGAGTGTAATCCCACAAGTCGGGTCGGCCTGTATACCATTTTTGCATAGTTGCTGGAATTTGAGTTAGAATATGTTTTGTTTTTTACCAATCAGGTGCTTTTTCTATTTCAGCTTTATGAGATCTTCAATATTTCACGAGTACTTTGAAGATAGTGTGCCGAATCTTGCCTTTCATAAATCTTCTAACTATTCAATCTAAGGTGCTGGGACATAACTTTAAACACAAATACTATTTGCAAGTAATGAAATAGTATTTGCAAATCGATGTTTATTTTACAGTTTTGCCCATTACTTAGCTTCTACTTGAAATTGTGAATTTGATGTTGGAGAACTTATTTGAGGTGTATATCAAGTGAAATAATGGTTTTGACTTACCAAACTTCATCCTTTTCTCCAAGTGAAAGTTATGCCTAAACATCGGGTTCAAGTACTCTCTCCATTTCAATTCGTGTGGCTTGATTCAGAGTATTAGGGTCAAACTAATGTTCTATGTAAATTTAGACATAGAATCTTCATTTTTCTTTTGAAATAAAATATATATATTTAGAAACTAAATAAAAAGTACTAAAGTAACTATGGTTAACAATTCAAGATATTTAGAAAGTATTTGAAAATATCGTGGTTAAAGAAAATATTCTTTGACTTTCCATTTTGTAACTAAGACACAAAATTTGAAACATAGGGAGTATTATTTTTCAAATTGAACTTCACTCGTTTCAACCTTAACCATATATTGTCAAAAAGGGAAGAATCATCAAGTATCTACCTTGTGGAAATAAGACACCCTTACCGTAAGATATCTCCCTACTCTAGATAATCTAAGTTTTTTTGATAAATACTCTAAGATAGTTTAGAGGGGTTTTAACCCTCTCACTCAATTTAATTTGATTATCTAGAGTATATAATTAATTAGATTAATTAAATTATCTACCGTAGATATCTTATTAAATTGAGTGAATAGGTTAACCCCCCCCCAATTGAATATGTGGCAAAATAGTTGGGATAGCTTGCTGAGAGACACGTGAGAGATGAAAAAGTCTTAAAAATGAGTCCATATGGCACAATGAGTTTAGAGGTTCTGTGAACACCCAATAGTTTAGTTATGAAACATGAAAAATAGTGATAGTTTACGTTTTAACCTATTCACTCAATTTTTTTCACGTGTACTGCCATTTGGAACTCTTTGAGGAACTATTGGAGCGTGATGTTCACATAGCATGTCATATTTCTCCAGGGAATATTTTAATATGAGTTCATGGTAGTTCAGGGAGGTTTTGTGAACACCCTAGTTTAGGTATGAAACTCGCAAAAGGTGATAGTTTAGTAGGTGTTTAACCTATTCACTCAATTAGATTTGTAGCTTAACTTTGCAAAATGAAAGCTGAGACTTAGCCTCTGTCACCTGTTGTTGTGGAACCAAATTTCTGATGATTTATCCATCTATATATGTTGTGACCTTGTGGAAGGTAGACACTGAACACTGATTTATGTATAAATGCTAAGTTGTGCAGACTCTTCACTTTCGATGCCGTACCCGTGTCAGATTCTCCAAAAATACACTACTTTTGGCGAATCCGACACGCACCCCTTGACATTTTTGAAGAGTCCGAGCAACATAGTATAAATGATAACATCAACTGAAAAATAGGGTCTGTACAATGTTCTGGCTGAGACTATTGAGCATTTGGGTCGAATGGAAAATACTTTTACAGTTTTACTTATAAAAAAAGGAACTATTGAGCATTTGTGGTGTAAAGATGCTTCCACTGGCAGTTATTTCTCTTGATGGAAGTGAGAAGATGAGATATCCTAATTTAGCATTCCTGAAATCTCTTCCTCATATCTATCTAAAATCCAGTTTAAGGAGATAGAACCAATAAGCTCCCAGGGCTTTGCTCTAGTGGTAAGTGCGCAATGTGTGATGTGTAGATTAGGCGTATGACATGGGTTTGAACCCGGTCGCAAGGAAAAGGATGGTATTTAAGTGAAGAAGGTTAGAGGAGCGAATCCATTATCTAAAGTTCTGAACCGCACGCCGCTGGCGCTCAGGGATTTCTCGGTTGTTCAAAAACCAAAAAGCTGACCTAACTTACTGCTTAGCAGTTCGTCCAGTGGCTACATTTTGTATGTGCCTTCTTTAGCAAGTTCATCCTTGTTTGTTTCCGTTCAATATGCAATGTTTTTCTTGTGGTAAAGAATGTATTGCTTGGTGACTTGATTGATTATTTTGTAAGTATAGTTCTTGCCTTGTTTGTGACTACAGGAAGCTTTGGTTGGTGAAGGATCTGCGGAAGAGCAACTTTTTTGCTCAGAAAATATGGTAAAGGATGGAATAGGTAGTGAAATGGATTGCTACTTCCAAAAGTTGAAGGTACTATTGCAGTATTGGTTCTCTTTCCCATTTTTTCTCATTTTCAATTTCTTGTATGTGTTGCTTTCCTTTAAATATGGAGAGTAACTATGAGTTAGCAGCCCATTGTGAATTCCAAATTCATCTTGCCCTTCTGGAAATGACAGAGTAGACATTCTATTTAGTAGCAAATCTAACCTTTAAATCTTGACTTGGTAGTTTTACTATTGAAATCCTCCTAACTTATGAAACTGTTATTAGTTTTTGGAAGTTCCTTTAGGATAGTGATGTATGATACTTGTTAGAGTCCCACATCGGTGTGGAATGTGGTAACTTTTTTCCCTTATACGGTCTTGGGCAATTTTAACCTCTTGAGCTAGTCTTCGTGGTTGAGTGAGGCGAAGGTCCATTTTCTCATCAATACTTATGAAAGAAAAGGAGTAAAGTGATATGTGATCTAGAGAAGCTGGCACTTGTCAGTTGTATTATAGGCTAGATAGCATTCACAAACTCATTTTTATTTCATGAACTGAAGTGATCTATTCATTGGGTGTGAGGGACTGTCATTTTTTTCTTCCTTTAGCATTCAGTTTATCAGGGAAATACAGAAGCTTCCATAACAAAATTATGAATTTTTCCACATGAAATAAATAAGTTCAAACCAAATAATGAGGAGGAGATGTTGGTCCTTTTTTCTTATATAGGTACTTAGAAGGAAAGATATAGGAGAGCCTATGAGGGGTAGTAAATGATTTTGTACGGATTGGAGTCTAGTTTTTCTTTCTAGTCCAGTTTGATGTACCCATGAGGTTCATGTAGTAAAGATGTCCCAGGTGTTATTTGTAGATAACTTAGTTGTAAGGAATAGGAGTGCCTTTCAGGGGGGAGAACTGATTTTGCACAGATAAAGTGGTTTTTGTTTCCAGACAATTTTTAAAGCACTCATGAGTTTCCTGTAGTTTCCTCAGGGATTAAACTAGCATCAATAACATTAAAATAACACTTTCTTGATGACTCCTTTGGCAGGCCAGTCTTACATATGTTTTCTCAGGGATTAAACCATTATCAATAAAATGAATTATCACAATCTATGGAAGGCATGGAATATGTGGGAAATTATGTAGATTGAAAAGATATGGTGAGTTTTTGCACATTCGATGCTTTCATTGCTATGTGACTGAAGTCTACTCTTGACCAAATGAAAAGATTACCTAAAGGGAATTTGTCGAGAAAGACAAAATTATCCGATTGTTAATCAAAGGGCTTTAATCTGAGTGCCTAGTCCTTTTCGTTAGAGAATGTGAAATCTTTCTATTTCCCTTCTCCTCCTTAAGATGTTCATACAGATGGGGCATCCATATAATATGCCAGGGTAGCTCATCCACAATCCAGTCTGTACTTTGGAGTAGAAGGATTGATTGAGTTACAGGAGCTCAACTTTCTCTGAGAGCTAGTTGGCTGGCTAGTCTAGACAATATTGAAAGATGCCGGCGTATTTGGTTGGATTGTTTACAGTTGTTTTGAATGTGACAGCATATATTTTGCAGTAAAATAAATTGGAACTCGTAGAGCTTTGTAGTAAGATGCAACTATTCTAAGTAGAAGACATGCAATGTTCCTCATTCAATATTAAGAAGTGAAGAACAAGAGGAATCTTAGTACAGTTGGTTGGCTACCTGAATTTTCACTTTGTTGGTGAGGGTTCAATTCCCCACCTTGTAATCCCCTCCCCCATTCCCCCTTCTCCTACCCCCAAATTTGTTTTCTTTTTTTTTTTTTGAAAAAAATAGAGGTGAAGAATAACATAAGTGACATAGGTTCTTCGGATTTTAATACATGGATTTCTGTCTTTTTTTAAAAAAACTGAAAAAAAATAGACAGAAATCTGTCTTCTATAAACAAAATCTTAAATTTTTGTAGGGAATAAAATTCCATCAGTAAGTTGTGAACTTTCAAGACCCAAATAGCCTAAGTTGCTCGAACTTGAGTGCGGGTGTCTGATACGGGTGCGGATCTAGAGGTCAGATTTAAGATTCGGGGATATGGGATCATGTACGGATACGGGTGCGGGGATTTGCCTAAAAATAATTAAAATATCTAAAAATAGAGTTATAAAATCCAAATTATAAGATATTATATGGAGAACTTAAGGAGAAACATGAAAGGAGATTAAAGGAAAAGGAGTGACATAGAAATTTCTATATAAAAGGTATTCCATTTTCTTCAATTTCACCTTAGCTTTTGTATTGATTATAGGAGTCATTAAAATTGTCCAGACTTTCCCCATCGATTTTGGTCAAAGTACCCAAAATCCGTTGACCAAATTGGACACGGATCCCACACCCACACACCCATGTCGTGTTGACACGGGTGCGGCACCAAAAGTGAAGAGTCCGGGCAACTTAGCAAATAGCCATGTAGTTCTATGTTGGAACTCTGTTTTTTCATCTCTAAGCTATGCTTAGATATCTAGCAGTGTATTGACTCATGATATGTTAACGATTGAAATTTCTGGCCCTATTATTTCATAGTATACATGTGTAAAATATTGCTTTAAGCAATAGGACTATTGACTCAAGCATTGGTGTACAACAAAAAATATGTTCCATCTTCCATGTGTGATATAGTTTGTTTTTTTGTCGTTATAACTTAAAACTATCTAGGTTTGAGTTGGAATTGATGACATTAACTCTCAATGTAAAACTAAAACTTGAACATATATAGAAATTCCTTTAAGAATTCTATTACGATTGAGATTTGGTTTTCAAATGTTTTATTACAACTGAAGAATTATGATCAAAGTTATGACGATTAACCTCAAATAGGAGTTCATCACATAAACTGGGACAAAGTATCTTGTACTTATTAATTAAGTATATATCATAATACCTAAGCTATTTTAGTCGATGTTTGTTGGACTCTCTAAAAGTGCTGCCGCATCCGTGTCAGTTGCTCTGAAAATGCACTAGGAAGACATTATTAGTCGCTTCTGAAAATGCTCTGAAAATCTCCAAACATAGATTTTAGTCGCTTCTTGCTTGTGTTGTCTGAGTAGGAAGACATTAAAAAAGAAATAAGCTCTAATGTTTGTCTGGCTTGGTGATGTCATAAAAGTTATCATGTCTAATTGTATCTAGTTTGATGTTATGACAGGAGAAATACGGATTGTTATGTGTGTGCAAGGAAGTTACAGTGACTCCTCGTAGACAGAGATTTCAAGTATGTATTTTGTCCATGGACTATCATGTGTTATCTTTTATGGTCACATGATGTTTTGATAATCTCCCAGCATTTGACATAGAATCCCATGCTAAACCCATCTGGCCTAGGAGCTTTATCAATAGTACAAAGTTTAAAGCTATCGAGAACCTCCTGTTCTCCAAAGGTTCTTTGGAGCCGTTCCTTTTCATGTTAAGTGATTTGGGTCCCCCCCAATTAAATTGAAATCTGGCCTCAATGCCTCTGATTCTGTGTACAGTTATTGATAGAACCTTATTATCTCTCCCTTGATAACTCTATGTCCTCCAAAGTTGCTCCATCATTACAAGTTGATCAATGTTGTCCTTTTTGTGTGCATCTATTGTGCTTTAGCCATAAAGCTCTGGACCTTTATCTCCGGTGAATTTCTGCACATTTACTACTTCAGATTTTGTAGAGAGATTTGCTGTCAATGCTACTTCCTCTTCATTCAAGTTCCTCTGTTACTGGATTATGTCCAGTTAGGGGTGGCAATTGAGGTAGGGTGGAGCAGGGCACACCCTTAATGGGGCGGGGAAGGGGAAGCTTTAAATGGGGCAGGACAGGGCAAGGTCCGAAAATGGGGGATGAGATAGCTAGAGCCTAGAGGAGAAGAATTCGTGCAGAAAGTTGGAAAAAAATCATCGGTTGGAGACTTTTCGGCTCCTAATACGATGACACTGCAGTTTAAGTATTAGTTGGAATTTTTATTCCATTTCTTAGTTTTATTATATAGTAACAGTCACTTGAAATTAATGGAGTAATATTTTTTGAATTTTGTTGTTTTGTAAGTTAGTGAGTAATTAGAAGTAGTAATTTAAGGTTTGATTTGATATCTTTCTACATTTTAATTGTGACAGACTAACAAGTGTGCTACATGCACAAAAAATGCCCGAATTTCATGTTAATTTCTTCAATTCCAGCTAGCAGTTACCAGTCCATCCAAATTTCCCAGATTTACGAACGTTGAGTGCAGCTAAAAATTCATGTAATGGGTTTGGGTTTAGCTTGGTCTTGCATTGTTGTTGTAAGTGGGGCGGGGCAGGGCAGGGCAATTTTTTTATAAATGCTAAACAGGGTAGGTTAGGGCAGGTCAAAATGTTAATAGGGCAATGCTTGCCCCACCCCGCCCTATTGACATCCCTATTTCCAGTTCTGAAATCTGACTTAGAACTGGAGAAAAAGTCTTATTTTTCCAATTAATGAGGTGAACAGAATGCAACATCTGACAGAGATCTTGGGAGGAGAAATAGGTAAACTACCAACAGTATAATTGGGGATGCCTTTGGGAGCCAAAAGCAAATCCAATGAAATCTAGAATGGGGTGCTGGAGAGATGTGAAAGAAGACTATCTAGATGGAAAGCACAGTATTTGTCTAGAGGTGGAAGATTGACCCTGATCAACTCAGTCTTAGATGCTTTGCCAACATATTTGATGTCAGTTTTTCCTCTCCCCCCTAAGGTGGAGGAAAGAATTGATGCATTAAGGAGGAATTTTTTGTGGAATGGAGAGAAAGAATACAAATGATTTCATTTGGTCAAATGGAAGACTGTAATTCTTTCAAAGAAACAAGGTGGTTTAGGCATTAGAAACTTGAAGAAACATAACAAAAGCCTTATGATGAAGTGGTTGTGGAGATTTCCTAAAGAGGACCAGGCCCTTTGGGTTAGAGTGATTCAGGCCAAGTATGAGAAGATAGATCACTGGAAAACTAAGGAAGTGATTTCTACCTATGGAGATCAATCAGAAATTTGTGGCATTGTTTTTTTCAAAGAACTAGATTCAATGTAAACAATGGAAGAGAGATTTTGTTTTGGGATGATAATTGGTTAGGAAATGGCAGCCTCAAACAGCTCTTTCCAGGTATCTATCTGTTGAATCAGCAACATGAGGCCACTGTGCAAGAAGTTTGGTCCATCCAAGGATGAAACTTAACATACAAAAGGAGGATACAAGACTGGGAGGTGGATAGACTAGCTGAATTATGGCACCCTGGACCATTTTGGAGGATTGAAAGAAGGAGAAGACACTCTTAGATGGATTGATCACAGCAAAGGTATCTTCACAGTTAGCTCTGCCTACAAGAACCTGAATCAAATGGGGACTCAACTCAGATTTTTGCCTTGGAAGCTTATCTGGAAAGTCAAAATTCCATATAAGGTGACAGTCTTTACTTGGTTGGTAGTTAAAGAGGCGGTACTAACACAGGAGAATCTAATGAAGAGGGGAATACATATGTGTCCTAGATGTTTTTTTTGTGAGCAACAGGCAGAGACAATCAACCATCTGTTTCTTCATTGCAAGGT
>JAJOOO010027960.1:0-15736 GCA_029582685.1 Solanum piurae
CCGAGAGGAACGCATTTGAAATGGGGTAAGTTGCCCGAGAGGGAACTTATTTCCATCTAAAGCTTAGCCTAGTCACTATTATCTTGCAAATTTTCTATCGAAAGCATGTACCCAACTATTTATCTCAACTTGTATTGCGGTCACACCCTAAGAACTCGTCCCCAAACTTGATTTTCTTGTTATTTTTCTTATTTTTACTTACTTATGACAAAACCCCAAAATCTATATTTGACACTTTTGTGTCCCCCTTTTGATTTACAATATTTTTAATCATTAATTTCTTTAGCTACGACTAGTTAGAACTAGATTTTATTTTTCTATCAATTCTCAAAACCGCTCCCTTGGGACACCACCCCAACCCTCGGTTGGGTTACTATATTATTGACGATCGTAGACACTTGAACCGTAGTTAGTGTCGTTGGTCACGATAAGCATCATCAACATATCGCCCAATTTCTTTAAACTTGTAGCAATGCTGGAATACATGGTGACTTTTAGGTAAAATAGTTTGTTCGTTCGGTGAAAGGGAATGCATTCGACTGGTATATTGACTTAGAACACGAGTCAATCGATAGTTGAGAGCAACTCGAGAAGGAATTCCTCAATCGTTTTTACAGTACTTGCTGAACTGTAAGTACGATAGAGTTGACTGACACTAAGCAAATAAAGGATGAGCCTGTGGTGGATTACATTAATCGTTGGAGATCATTGAGTCTAGATTGTAAGGATCATATTTCTGAAATATCTATTGTGAAAATGTGCATTCAAAATTGGGGACTTCTATACATACTACAAGGAATAAAATCGCGTACTTTAGAGGAACTTTCTACACGAGTGCATGAAATGGAGTTGAGCATCGCAAGTCATGGGAATGCATCTGCTTTTGCTGATTTGACAAAGGAAAATAAGGAGTTCAAGAAAGGTATGACCTCAAAGATCTAGACTAAGGAATCTATGGCGGTGAAAGCAACTTCTATAAAGTTAACCACCAATAAGAAACTAAAAGAGGAGGAAGCCCCAAGTCAATATCCAAGGGAGCAGAGGCGACGTCCAACCTTGAAGGAGTTAGAGGCAACATTCTACCCATTTCCAGATTCCCGTCTTTCACTTTGGAGCCTTCCAAAGGAAATACCCAAGTTGGTCAGATAAAAGGGAACTTTGATCAAAAGGTCTTCACATAATTTGAAAAATCTGGTTACAACTTCTCAAATCCAACAAAGTTAGGTGAACTCGCGAAGGAAGTCACCGGTGAAAAGATACATGGGCTTCCAAAGTCTCAAATGCGGTTGAGAAAACAAGGATATTATGTCACTACTCCTAAGTTTGGGTTAGGATTCAGCGTGTCGGAGACTCTTCGAATTTCATCTAAGAAGGGAAAAGAAATAATTTCATCCCTCTACACCTCTATAGAAATGACAAAGGAATTTAAGTAGGGTAAAACACCACGATGGACTTTGGTGTTTGAACGTATTGGAAGATTGACACCTCGTGTCTCTACATTTGAAAGATTGGGTCGCAAGGATGAAAGAGGATCCTCTAAACAAGTGGACGAATATTCCACCACCTCAGAGACTTCTATATTTAATCTCTTGGGAACTAAAAGAAAGTCATTATCCGAAAGGAGGTTGCTGCAGCATGAAAATCAAGATTCTTGTGATGTAACTGACGACAAAGAAATTCATAGTGTTTTCCCATCACGTATGAAGAGAAAGGTTGTATTTTCAATCACCACTGATGGTTCTTTGAAGTTGAAAAGAAGCACAGTTGTTGTCACCAACCAGTTTCATGTAGAAACTAAGAAGGAAGAAGATGAAGCCATGAAAGTCTTCATGGGAACTTAGATGGAAGATTCAAACTTGACACGATCATCCTATCACATAATAGTGGAAGAAGGTCCATACATTGATGATACCTATGATGATGTCCAAGAGGCTCCCCCTCATTTGGAGGATGGCGTACAATCAACCAGATACGACCTCAAGGAACTAAATCTAGGCACTCTGGAAGATCCATGTCCAATATTCATTAGTGCAGTTCTTACACCAGAAGAAGAGAGGAAATACTTCAAGTTATTGGTTGAGTTCAAAGACATTTTTGCTTGGTCATACATAGAAATGCCGAGCCTTAGTCCCAGAATACCTATTCATCATTCGGGGATAAAAAATGGAACACGTCATATAAAGCAGTCACAACGAGTGTTTCACCCTGAGTTGTTAACACAAATTGAAATGGAGGTCAGCAAACTCATCGAAGCTATATTTATCTGAGAAGTGAAGTACCCATTGTGGATCTCAAATATTGTACCTGTTAAAAAGAAGAATGTTCAAATACGTGTTTGCATTGATTTTCGAGATTTGAACAAGGCATGCTCGAAAGATGGCTTCCTTTTGACAATCATTGAACTCATGGTTGATGCTACAACTAGGCATGGAGCTATGTCATTTATGGATAGGTCTTGTGGATATTATCAAACCAGAATGTCTCCAAAAGATGAAGAATACACTGCCTTCCAAACTCCAAAAGGGATTTATTGTTACAAAGTGATGCCCTTTGGCCTAAAGAATGTTGGAGCCACCTATCAACGTGCAATGCAAAACATATTTGATAACATGATTCATAAGAGGGTGGAATGTTTTGTCGATGACTTAGTGTTAAATACGTAGCAAAGGGAACACCATCTTGAAGACCTTCAAATTGTTTTTGAAAGGTTAAGGAAATTTGACTTGAAGATGAATCCACTCAAATGTGCATTTGGGGTTACCTCAGGAAAGTTTTCTTGGCTTTATTGTGCGTCATCGTGGAATTGATGTTGATCCTGGAAAGATTGATGCCATTCAAAAATGCCTAAGCCAAAGAACTTGAGAGAGCTCTATAGTCTACAAGGGAATTTGGCATTTATTCAGAGATTCATTTCTAATCGGGCTTGACAGTGTCAACCCTTCAACCATTTAATGAAGAAAGATGCTCCTTTCAACTGGAACCAATCATATCAAAATGCTTTTGAAAACAGCAAAAGATACTTGTTGAATTCACTTGTATTAGGGGCACCAACTCCTGGAAAGCCATTGATACTATACATTGCATCGCAAGAGAGATCACTTGGGGCATTTCTTGCCCAAAAGAATGAAGCTAAGAAGGAACAAGAACTGCACTATCTGAGTCAGACCTTGATAGGAGCTGAGTTGAATTATACACCCATTGAGAAGATGTGCTTAGCATTGCTTTATGCGATAAAAAAATTGAGGTATTATTTTTAAGCGTACACTATCAAGCTAATTTCTCAGGCTGATCCCGTGAGGTTCGTAATGACTCGACCAGTTCTCTCAGGATGTCTAGCAAGATATTCTATATTTTTTAATCAATATGAGATCATATACACACCCCAAAAGGCTGTGAAGGGGCAAACACTTGCTAATTTCCTTGCTGATCACCCTCTTCCGGGAAAATGGGAAACTTCAGATGAGTTTCCTAATGAAGATGCAGTTTTTACTGAAGAACTGCCAGCATGTACAATGTTCTTTGATGGATCTGCACGTCGAGATGGTGCAGGGGCGGGAGTCATGTTGATATCTCCAGAATGACTAATCTTACCATTTTCATTTGTTCTAGGTGAAACATGTTCCAACAATGCTGCAAAGTAGCAATCTTTGATTGTGGACATTGAGATGGCATCATATATGAAGATTCCTCAATTGGATATCTATAGTGACTCTCAATTGATCTTCAATCAACCCTTGGGGAGTTGCGAGGTAAGGAAGGAAGATCTTTTGTCATATCACCAATATGCTACTTTCTTACTTGAAAGATTTTATCAAGTGTTCTTAAATCACGTCCCAAGAGAAGAAAATCACATGGTGGATGTTTTGGCTAACTTGGCCACAACAATGGCACTCGGTGCGTGTATGTCATCGATGGGTTATTCCTGGTTGTGTTGATCTCAAATCAATGAACGCCATCATTTATCTGTTCGAGTGATTGAAGAAGAAGATTGGAGAAAACCACTGATTGAGTATCTTGAACATGGAAGACTGCCTGAGGATCCATGAGTAAGAGAAGACATTAAGAGAAGCGCACTGCAATTCATCTTTCACGTGGGAATAGTGTTTCATCGTTCTTATTATCGAATATTCTTGTTGTGTCTTGACCAAGAAGAAGCTCAACAAACAATGGAGGAGGCACATTCTGGCATATGTGGAGCACACCAATTAGGGCCTAAACTTCATTTTCTCATCAAAAGGATGGGCTACTATTGGCCAACGATGGTGATGGTCTTCTTAGAGCATGCTAAAAAGTGTCAAGCGTGCCAATTTCATGCTAATTACATCCATCAATCTCCAAAGGCTCTGCATCCAACTGTAGCCTCATGGCCCTTTGATGCATAGGGACTTGATGTTGTTGGACCTCTGCCAAAGTCGTCAAAAGGGCAGATGTATATCTTGGCTGCTACTGACTATTTCTCTAGATGGGCTGATGTTATACCATTAGAAGAGGTAAAGAAGGAAAATGTTGATGATTTTATCATATCAAACATAATTTTTATATATGGCATACCAAGATGTATAGTTACTGATAATGGAACACCTTTCAACAATAAAATCATGAGTAGTTTGTGCAAGAAGTTCAATTTTAAGCAACATAAGTCTTCAATGTACAATGCACCTGCCAACGGTCTTGCTGAAGCTTTTAATAAGACACTTGGTAGCCTGTTGAAGAAAGTAGTTGCAAAGAATAAAAGGGACTGGCATGAGAGAATTGGTGAAACTTTGTGGGCATATCGTACAACCTTTAGAACGGCTACGCAAGCGACTCCGTTTTCATTGGTGTATGGCGTAGAAGCAGTCCTTCCGTTAGAGAAGCAAATTCCATCATTGTGAATAGCAGTCCAGGAGGGACTTACAACTGAAAGTAACGTTTAACTTTGTCTAGCAGAGTTGGAGGCATTGGTTGAGAAGATATTGGAAGCACAACAAAGGTTGGAGTGTTATCAAGCTCGACTTGCAAGAGCATTCAACAAGAAGGTGCGACCTCGATCATTTCAAGTGGGAGACTTGGTCTCAGCAGTCCGGAGACCCATAATCCTCAACAAACGCATCGATGAAAAGTTACATCAAAATGGGATGGGCTGTATGTTTTGAAGGAAGCATATTCAAGTGGCGCTTATAAAATTGTAGACCAAGGGTGTAAGAGTTGGTCCAATCAACGCCAAGTTTCTGAAGCATTATTTCCCATGAAGGTTGCCTATGATCCTTAAAGTATGAGCATAAACTGCATGTTAATCCTTCCCCGCAAGAGTATAAACTGTGTACGATCCTAAAAAAAACTGAAATAAAATAAATAAAACTTATCATCTTGAACTACGATATGATTTGATCCTCTTCACCGAGGTACGTAGGCGCTTGGAGTAATCACTCTAAGCTCAGTCAAATGAGTAAAAAAAAGATTTGGTGGCATTGTGTGATCATCACACTAGCTCTTTAAAATCATGTAGCTTGCACATGAGTTCAAATGCGTCACAAATGAGCAAAGGAGAAGATTCTTGAAGCCCTCTCCGCAACAAAAGAAGAAACTCGTAAATAGAAACTCCTACATCGAGTCATGGATCTTCAACTATGATCGTTCAAAGTTGCATATCAAACATGCTAGATTTGGAAGTCAACTTCGGGTATCAATCTAATCAATTCAAAAGGAATTTTGATTTGAATTTTCGATATGCGGCAGGCTGATGAATTCCACTGGTATTGGATCAAGCGACTTGCGATTCAACTTGACTTTTTTTTTTGCTTGCGGTAGAGATAATTTAGTGTAGTTCACTGATGCTTCTGTAAGTTACTCAAAATTAGGGGCATCTTTACCTATAACATCAAATCGGGATATCCTTCGGATCAAAGCTCTATGTTGAAATGGTTTACCCGCAAAGATCATGATGTGAACAGTCTAAGTTAAAGAGACAATTTTTTGTTATTGTAAAGAGCGCACAAAGTTGAGGAATTGTCATTCTGGGCGAATAGTTAACTTGAAAAATTTATTCTCATCAAATTGGAGTGAATTTTATTGTAAGTTTTACAAATAGTGTTGTTCTTGATACGCTCATCACAGTGAGGTAAGAATCTCATAGTTTCATCACTCTTACATCAAATTTTGGATTTCGCACCTAAGACGTGTTCCTCAAATTGAAACAAGAATCACATAGTTTCAGAATTTAAGCTAACTTTAAAAAAATACATCTGTAATAATCTGGTAAGCTTTTGGCTGCGATTTTTACATATGTTGTACCTCTGTGGGTTACGCTTCTAACGGAACAAGAATCACATCATTTCAAGGTTCGTACGCCGAGTTATTGATTTTTTCCCAAAGTTGCTCAATGCTGAAAAGTTGAACGAGATAGAATTTGAGCTAACTTTAAAAATACATCTGTACTGATCTGGAAATATTTTGGCCATGATTTTTACATATGTTGTACGTCTATGAGTTATGCTTCCAACGGAGCACAAATCACATCATTTTAAGGCTCCTACGCCGAGTTATTGATTTTCTCCCAAAATTGCTCAAAGCTGAAGAGTTCAGGGAGACAGAATTCGAGCTAACTTTGAAAATAAATCTGTACTAATCTGGAAAGCTTTAGGCGGTGATATTTACATATGTTGTCTGTCTATGAGTTATGCTTCCAACGAAATAAGAATCACATCATTTTGAGGCTCCTACGCCGAGTTATTGATTTTCTCCCAAAGTCGCTCAAAGCTGAAGAGTTGAGAGAGGCAGAATCGTGAGCTGATTTGAAGCGATATATTTACCAATCCAGAAAGTCTTTGGCCATGATTTTTATACATTGTGTAGTTCTTTGAATCTCTTTCCAACAGAAGAAGAAAATCGTGATTTCAATACTCCTACTTTGAGTTATGAATTTTATATTACAGACGCGCGAAACTGAAAAGCCGAGAAAGACAAAATTGTGACCTGACTTTGAAGCGATATTTGTACTAATCCATATAGTCATTGGCCGTGATTTTTACACATACTGTAGTTATTTGAGTTTTTATCTAACGAAACAAGAAGCTCATGATTTCACTACTCCTACTCCAATTTATTAATTTTCTACCATAATCGTGCAAAGCTCCGAAAGAGATATCAAAATTCAAAAGCAGCTTCAGAATTTAATCATGAACAATGTGGAAGAAATTTTGATATGAAACTTTGACATATTGTAAGACGTTGAGTTTTATCTCTCTTGGATAAAGAGTATTGCAATTTCATGGCTCCCACATTCGAAAATAAATATATTTTAAAAGATGTGCAAAGTTGGAATCACAAAGTGTAAGGAATTCGAGCTCCATGTGCCTCCCAAGAAGTCAAAAGATTGGTCCAAGATCTTCTCCAAATTGAGAGGAATATGTAAATCCACACTACATCTTGAATAATGAGATTATCCGCAATTTAGTTTGTTGATGTTTGGAGGCCTACACCAAATGTTTCTCTCGCCATCCTCTTGTCAGGTGCTTTCTCGTCGAAAATGAAATGAAAGTACTCCAAATGTTTCTCTCGTGGAGCCGCAAAAAAGGTTTGAAAATGGAGGTGGCAAGTTTTCTTTACCAAGGCTGCAAGGAAGGTGAATGCGTCAAGTGAGTTTTCTGCCAACATTGCTAGTATGAGTGAGTGGTTCCACGCCAATCATATGAACAACTCGTTCAACTTCGAAGTGATTTAGGCTCTTTCGAAACCTTAAACGAAAAAAAAATATTGGAATCATCAGTGCCAACGGCAAGAAGTTTTCATTTTTTCTTGGTTGATCTACTTATGATAACACATGTAGTAAGTGCATGACCCTTCAATAAATATGGCATGACAAACATGAGCAGCAGTACAACAATCTTGTTCGACATAGCAGTGCCAATAACACGAAGCTTTGAATTACGGCCAAATTGCATCTTGAACATCAATCTCCTGTTCTTAAGAAACATTTCAATACATAAATAAATATCAACCACATACCTTCAATAAAGAGAAACAAGAAAATCCAAAAGACACAAATCTGTGAGGAAATCGGCAAAATTTGAAGACCAACTTGAAAAAAAAATCATTTTCTGTCAATTCAAGAAGAGTTTGAGATGGGGTTTTGGATATGTCGTAGTAATACGAGTCTATTTTCTTAAGAATCAATCTTCTCGTCATTTGAAAGCTCCTACACAAAGAAAATGATGTTTTGGTGGGACTATCCATAGCTGTGAGAAGAACTGCCAGATTTGGGGTCCAACTTCAAAATTTGATTCCCATCGATCCGGAAGGTTTCTAATGTTGATTTTTGGATATGTCCTAGTAATAGAAATATAGTTTCTCCAGAATCAAGCCGCACATCGTTTGAATGCTCCTACACCAATAAAATGATGTTTTGGCAAGGTTGCGCGTAGCTGTAAGAAGAACTGCCAGATTTGGGATCCGACTTCAGAATTTGATTCCCATCAATCTGGAAGATTTTAACGTTGATTTTTGGATATGTCGTAGTACTAGAAGTCTAATTTCTCCAGAATCAAGTCTCTCATAGTTTGAATGCTCATACACTAAGAAAGGGACATTTTGGCGAGATTGCACATAATTAATAGAAGAATTGTCAGAGTTGAAGACCAACTTCAAAGATTAATTCCTGTTAATCCCAACGGTGATTAATGCTGATTTTTGGATAGGTCGCAGTACTACAAATCTCGTTTCTTCCAAACCAAGCCGCTCGTCATTTGGACATTTCTACACTAAGAAAACGAGATTTTGGTGGGACTGCACGAAATTGAGAATAGAAGACACCAAATTTGGAGTTCCACATTGATTTGGTTAGGAGAATTATTTTTTTCAATGATTCTCTGATCAATCCTTTGTACATGGGACATTTTTGAACAATTTTCATTTCTTGTACAAGTAAAGCTTTGGTAAAATTGGAAGAAGGAAATCATATCAATTCTTACTCATCTAAATGGAAGTTGCTAGCACTACAAAGGAAAACAATAAGTCTTAAGATTTCAAGAATGATTCTTACAAAATCAAGTCATCATTTCAGGGCATTCATCAATTATCCATCTCATTTACAATACGTGTGATCAACATTGCAACATTCATATTTATACAAGTATCATAATGAAGCAAGAACAAGCATTCATCACACAATCATAGAATCACAACCGTCACCTACCTCGAAACAAGCTTGAAACTCTAAGAAACTTGACCCTTCCCTTTCCGGATTCATTCTGCTTGTTCTTGGTCTACAAACAATCAATATAATATGGGAATCAATAAACAATTATTTATTACCCAGATTACTAACAATTCTATGAACCCTAGATAAAATCCATGATCCCAATTATCCAAATTAAGGTTGTTTCCACCATCGAATCTATAACAAAACCTTCCCCCATCAATATTCACCCATTCTATTACGTTTTATGGATCGAAAAATGGATTCGGGGAGTGAAAAACTTACCTTTAGACTAAAAAATAGTGAAAATGAGTAGGAGTCGCTAAGGGGTCGTTCCTTAGCTCTAAAAGTCGAAAAGTGTATAATGAGTTTGTTTAGGGGTTTATTAACGACTTTAATTCGCGTAAGGCCCGCCACAGCGGCCCTGCCAAAGCGGAAAAACCCAGTTCCAAATAGGCATTCTCGAGACAGAGAGTTATGTAAATAATTCCAAAATTCCCATTTCACAACACATCTCTAACCTACGACGCTCAGTAAATAACCTTTACGCTAAGATTGATTCCGGGAGTTCTACTCGCCCGAATTCAATTCCGTAAATTAGTACGGATTCCTTAACGAGTTATCTAACTACTCATGTAATAAAAATCATAAATGATACACCTGATTGTTACCAGATTTTCCTACACCTCAATGACTCCAATTTCGTCCAAATCTGGACAAGGTTGGGAAAATCCAAATACTACAAAAACGTTTTTCGGCCCCAAATTTTACCCGTTGGTTTTTCTATAATGAAGGGAACATGTCGTTATAATAGATACAAATTTACCCATCACTCGTCCCCGAGTGACAAACTTAGGAAAATAGGCTAAGGAAGAGATGAAGTAGTACCTGAATCAACGAACAATTGGGGATACTTGTCTCGCATGTCTCTCTTGGTTTCCCAAGTAGCTTCCTCAACTGGACGATGCTTCCATTGAAATTTCACGGACTTAATCTCCTTGGTCCTCAACTTGCGCAGATCACGATCAAGAATTGTAATCAATTCCTCCTCATATTAGAGGTCCTTGTCTAACACAATTGAGTCTCACTTAATGATATAATCCCCGTCACTATGATACCTCTTCAGCATAGATACATGAAATACCAATTGAACACTCGATAAATTAGGACGTACAGCCAATCTATACGCTACCGCCCCACGCATTCAAGAATTTCAAATGGACAAATGTATCTAGGACTTAACTTACCCTTCTTACTAAATCTCATCACCCTTTTCATGGGTGATAACTTAAGAAGAACATTGTCACCGGATTGAAACGCCATGTCTCTTACCTTATGATATGTATACTTCTTTTGTCTACTCTGGGCTGCTAGAAGCTTAGCTTGAATAATCGTAACCTTATCTTGAGCATCCTTCACTAAATCAACCCCCAATGGTTTCACATCTCCAGCCTCAAACCATCCTATGGTGATCTACATCCCCTCCCATAGAGTGTCTCAAATGGTGCCATATCTATGCTGGAGTGATAACTATTGTTATAAGAAAATTCATACAAGGGTAAGAACTTATCCCAATGCCCTCCAAAATCAATTACACATGCCCTCAACATGTCTTCTAATACTTGAATAGTCCTCTCCGACTGCCCGTCTATCTGTGGATGAAAGGTTGTACTAAAAGGGAGTTGTGTGCCCAATTCAGCATGCATTTTCTTCCAAAACTTGGATGTGAATTGTGTACTACGGTCTGAGATGATAGAGAGGGGCACCCCATGCAACCTCACTATCTCTTTTACATATACTTTAGCCAATTGTTCAACATTATAATCTATTCTTACTGGAATAAAATTAGTTGACTTAGTCAATCTATCAACCACTACCCAGATAGAATCAAATTTCCCCAAAGTCTTAGGAAGACCAACCACAAAATCCATGGCTATTCTTTCTCACTTACATTCCGGAATTGGCATTCTTTGAAGTAAACCTGTAGGCCTTTGATGTTCATATTTCACTTGTTGACAAATTTGACACTTCGCTACAAACTCCGCTATGTATTTCTTCATGCCCGACCACCAATAAATTCGCTTCAAATCTCTATACATCTTGGTCACACCCGGATGAATAGAATATGAACCATGAGACTCGGCCAACAATTTCTCAATCAAGTCATATATTCTAGGAACACATATTATCCCTTGGAAATTTAGCACACCATCCGCATCAAGAGTTGTCTCTTGTGCCTTACCAATCGCAGTCTTTTTCTTAAGTTCCTCCAAATTCTCATCTTCAAATTGTTTGGCCTTGATCTCTTCAATGAAAATGGCCCTTACCTAAATACAAGCTAGCACCCCACCTTTTTTTGAGATGCCTAACTGCATGAACTTAGACTCTAAGGTCTGAATTTTTTTAGCCAAAGGCCGCTTTGATACATTCAAGGAAGCTAAACTACCCATACTCACTGTTTTTCGACTCAAAGCATCTGCCACCACATTAGCCTTGCCCAAATGGTATTGAATGGTCATGTCATAATCTTTAAGTAACTCCAACCACCTTCGTTGTCTCAAATTCAGATCCTTTTGAGTGAACACATATTGCAAACTACGATGATCAGTAAACACTTCACCCTTAACATCATAGAGGTAATGCCGCCATATCTTAAGAGCAAACACTACCGCTTCCAACTCTAAATCATGTGTTGGATAATTCCTTTCATGCACCTTCAATTGACACGAGGCATAAGCTATAACTTTCTTATCCAGCATCAACACAACACCCAAGCCAGAATGTGAAGCATCACAATAAACAATAAAATCTTTACCTTCAACTGGTAATGCTAGAATAGGTGCGGTGGTCAAAAGAGTCTTGAGCTTTTGAAAGCTCTCCTGACATTTTTCGGTCCATTCAAATGGCATCTCCTTTTTGGTCAAATTAGTCAAGTGAGTGGCAATAGCAGCAAATATTTTCACAAATCGACGATAATAGCTAGTGAGCCCCACAAAACTCCTAACTTCAGTCACAGAACTTAGTCGGACCCAATTATTAACCGCCTCAATCTTTTGAGGATCTACCATTTTCCCTTCTTTTGAAACTACATGCCCCAAAAATGCAACTGATTTCAACCAAAATTCACACATAGAAAATTTAGCATAAAACTTTTTCTTCCCAAGAACACCCAAAACACTACGAAGATGGTTGGCATGCTCTTCCTCACTTTTTAAATATACCAAAATATCATCAATAAAGACTAGAACGAATCAATAAATGGTTTGAACACCCCATTCTTCAAACTCATGAAAGTTGTAGGCGCCTTGGTCAAACTGAAAGACATAACCAAAAACTCATAGTGCTCATAGCGCTCATAGCGAGTTCTAAACGCCATCTTGGGCACCTCCTCAGGCCTAATTTAAAATTAATGGTAACCGAATCTTAGATCAATCTTAGAGAAAACTGATGCACCTTGTAATTAGTCAAAAAGATCATCTATTCGAGGCAAAGGGTGCTTGTTTCAAATAGTGACCCTATTTAATTACCGGTAATCTATACACATTTTAATACTACCATCTTTTTTCTTAAAAAAACAAAACTGGGGCACCCCATGGGGAAGCACTAGGACGAGTAAATCCTTTATCAAGAAGTTCTTGGATTGGAGCCTTAAGCACTCTTAATTTTGCCGAAGCCATGCGATATGGAGGGATAGAAATGGGGCGCGTACCAGGCTCTAAATCAATACAAAAATCTATATCTCTATCCCGAGGCATACCAAGCAAGTCATTAGGAAACAATTCACTAAATTCAGACTCCACAGGAATAGACTCAATGGATGGAGCCTCAATCTCAACATCCCTAATATTAGCCAAATAATCCAAACAACCCTGCTCTACCAGTTTACTAGCCCGAATGGAGGATATAATCTTAGCTTGCTTAGGCATGTACACCCCTTCCCACTCTAATTTTTCCCTTCCCAGAATTTCTAGAGTTACAGACTTTGTATTACAATTAAGCATAACATAATAGGGGGACAACCAAGTCATGCCTAAGATTATGTCAAACTGAATCATATCCAAAATCACAAAATCAGCCCAAGTTTGATATCCCATAAACAAAATAGGACAAGCACGATAGACATGGGTAACTATGACTGACTCTCCAACTTGTGTAGAAACATGAATAGGGGCAGCAAGAATATCACAAATCATATCAAAATCTGAGGCAAATCTCATGGATACATATGAATAAGTAGAACCTGGATCAAACAACACATTAGCCATCCGGTCACAGACAAGAATAGTACCTGTGATCACCGCATCAGATGCCTCCACCTCATTCTTTCCCGGAAAAGCATGACACTGAGCCATATCATCATGATGAGCCACTTCCCTACCTTTTTGTGCGTTACCCCTACCTCCATTACCATTTCCTCTACCTCCACGACCTCGATGATTACCTCCTCACCCATATTGTGGATGTCCTCTACCATTATTACCATTCCCCATTGGTACCACTGCTCTACATTGATGCTGCGTGGAATCTAACACACGTGGGTGGGGACAATCTATCCTCATATGCCCAGGTTCTCCACAATTGTAACAAGTACGATCAAAAGATGATCCGCCGCCCGTCGAAGACGCGATTCCCTGTCTATCCTAAAAATTATGAGATGGAGTTTCGAGTAACTACTTGTAGAGGTGGGCATAGCGTACTGGATTTGCTTGGCTGCCAGTGTTGGTCTTTCGGACCCCTTGGAATAAGAACCTTGAAAGTTACCTGAGTTCTTGGTCTTTTTTCCCATGTCTTAGCTTGACCGTCTCGCCTCACCCCCTCCACTTTCTTAACATAATTTGTCACCTCATTAAGGCCTCTCCCTGCATAAGTCATATGAACAAATAATACTTGCAACACAGAATTTAATCCCCTAATAAATAACTGAATTCTCTCTTTCTCAGTAGTCACCAATTAAGTAGCATATCTAGACAAAACATGGAACTTGGCCTCATAAGAAGCCACAGTTATACCCCATTGCTCCAAAGCCATAAACTCACCTTTCTTGTGATTCCTCAAAGTCCTAGGCACATACTTCGCTAGATATAGAGCATGAAATTGGGTCCAACTAAGTGGAGGTAAAGTAGAAGATCTGCATTCCATATAAGCTCTCCACCACTGGTGCGTCTCACCTTGAAGTTGGAAAGACACAAACTCAACCCCATGCTGATGAACAATACCCAGTTGATGAAGCCTCTCATAGCAATCTAGAATGAAATCATAAGCATCCTCATTCTCAGAACCAAGAAACACAAGAGGCTTTATCTTCAGAAACTTAGTCAGCATTTCATGCTCATTACCAGTCATAACAGAACCCAAGAAAGGATGGAAGAAAGCATCATTACCTCCAGTCCCACCCACCTTGGGCGCAGTGCTAGCAACATGAGGATTAGTAGGAGCTTGAGTTTCTTGAGCAGAAGGAAGCACTCCAGGACCAACCAATCCTTTTAAGAATGACATGATTTGTCGAGCTAACACTGGATCCAAAGGAAGAATACCTGTAGTCTCAGCTTGCACCTTTCCCTCTTGCCCCAAATCCTCAACATCAATATAAACATTCTCATCTATCTCTTCATGATGCGCAAGAGGGTTTTCATTCATCAGATCATTGTCAACAGGAGCTCCATCAAGTTCTACTCTTCCACAACCTATACCCCTAGCTCTTCCTCTACCCTGCCTCGACCGTGACCTCTCGCTACAAATTCCTCAACCGGAGCATTGATGGGAGCTATGGGCGTAATGATATACCGTGAGTTTACGATATTTCTAATACATTTCACTTACAAGTTGTGTGTGTCTAGGGCCTTTTCGTATTGGTTTTTATGTGTTTTTATCATATTTTGCAGGAAAGATGTTCAGGCGCGGAATTTAAGAGACAGCTGAAATATTTGCAGAAAAGGGCATCGACGGAGGTGATCTACGGACCGTAGGTCCATTAACGCTCCGTAGATGGTGGTCGTATATCAGCAGCCAAGTCATGGAGGAAATTCAGGGAAATCTGACCAACTGTGGAACCACGGTGGCCATTGACGGTCCGTAGATGGATCTATGGACCGTACTGTTGATCCGTAGATGGATACTGCGAGGGTTCCAGTACCTGATTTGTGAAGATTCTAAGTGTGGAGCTATGGAGGGGGATTGACGGACCGTAGATCGATCTACAGTCCGTCCTGCAAATCCGTCGTTTGCTTCAGAGAAGCTGGATTTTGGAAGCTAAAATATTTTCGAAGTTTCGGCTGACGGAAGGGAATCACAAACCGTAGATCCATTGACGGTCTGTGAGTCAGTCTCGTGGATCAAAGACGCGTGCCTGAATGTAACTTTCCTTATTTTGTTTCCCTTTTTATTTAGGACTTGTTTTCTATAAATAGGGCATGTAAACCTCGTTTTTGGGGGTTAGACATTATTATTCTATTCTAGTTCTTGACTTGGGAGATTAACTTGCAACTTTAGCGATTATTAATTTCCTAAGTTCGTTGTGAAGATTTTGGTGTTGAAATTCAAGTTGAAATTCTGGGTTCATTA
>JAJOOO010027961.1:0-15049 GCA_029582685.1 Solanum piurae
TCCTTATTCTTCTCCTCCTAATTTGATATGAATTCCATAAATAGATTGATTCTTTCTCAAAATAATCTTCTTGTCCTTTGAACAATCTTCACTCATATAAATTTCTCAGCCAACTAAATTTTTTTCCCAAACACATATCTCTTTGTAGGAAGAATTCTAGTCCAACATTCTTTCAAAAAGTCTTTTATTTTGAGGAGATATTGTTATTGCATAACCTTTCTTCTTACAATAATGTAGGCACCCTCTTTTTTCTTTTTGGATAGAGTAGAATTGTGTATTAATGTGATCAATCACTCTAATACAAAGTTAGACGAAATCTGTTGAAATTATGAATTGTTCACGAGTCATGATGATGACACCGACACACATACAACTTGATTTTCGGATATTGATTGACGTGAAGAAGAAGAAGAGGAGGCAAAGTTAAGAAGTATATTGCTATTGTTAATTCCCAACTGCTCATGCAATGTGGGTACATCTGTGAGGAACGTATAGGGGTACGTTGTAACCAGCCTCCGACAATTGACTATCAAATTTGACACTTACAAAAAGCGCCATGATCAAAATATCAAACAACACCTTAGGGTGATGTCAAACATGATAGCTCAACTCAAGAGTGTTGGTCATGTTCTATCAGATGAGGAACAAGTTCATGCAGTGATTTGGTGTCTTCCCAATAATTGGGAACATTTGAAGGTTAACTTGACCCATAATGATAGTATCAAAATTTTTTCTGATGTTGCACGTCATGTTGAACTTGAAGATGAGCGCCTTGGTGCTGCTAAAGCTGCTTCTAATTCCTTTGTGGTTGAGTCAAGTGGTACAAAATCTTCAGGCTTCAAGCGTAAGAAAAATTGGAAAAGGAATGGGAAAGACAAAGAGACTGGAGAAGGACCCTCTAAGAAAAAGAAGAAGCCAAATTCCAAGAAAGGAAAACGGTTTTTTCAAGAAGAGAGACGAGAGTAAAATGAAGTGCTACAATTGCCAAGAATTAGGGCATTTTGCTCGTGAATGTACCGAGCCCAAAAAGGTAGCATTTCTAAACGCATCTCTAAGTGCAACATGTGTTTGTAGCACTTCTTTACTAACTGAATCTTATCCTATGTGGATTGTAGACTTAGGATCCACCGACCATGTGAGTAGAGATCGAGAAGCATTTGTGGAATTTCGTCGAGTTTCATCTAAATCAAGGTGGATCTACATGGAAAATAATGTGAAACTAGAAGTCAAAGGGAAAATCACTTGCAAAGTAGACTTGCGTGGTGGATGTTCTTTGATGTTGCATGACGTGCTATATGCACCAGAGATTCGATGAAACTTAGTATTGTGTCTGTTCTTTTAGACGTTGATTTTGATTTATTTTTTTAGTCGGAATGGTGTTAGAATAACTCTAGATAATGTTTTATATGGTTTTGGACTTTGTTATGACCGTTTTATCGTATTAGATTGTAATCCTTGAACTTATGACTATTATGTTGACCGTTGTGTAATGGCATGTTATTCAAGTAACAATGATATTGATGTTATTACATGGCATGCAAGACTAGGTCACATAGGGCAAGATCGAATGAATAGGCTGGCAAAAGAAAGACATTTAGATTCTTTCACCAAAATTGATATGCCAATTTGTGAAAATTGTATTTCTGGAAAGATTACGCGTAAACCATTTGGGAAGGCTAAAAGAGTTGAGTTTCCACTTCAATTAATTCATTATGATATTTGTGGTCCAATCAATGTGAAGGCAAGGTCTGGTGCTACATACTTCATTACATTTATTGATGATTTCACACGCTTTGGTTATGTCTATTTGATTTCTCATAAATCTGAAGCAGTTGAGTACTTTAAAAGATATATGAATGAAGTTGAAAATCAATTAGATAAAAGCATAAAGGCTTTAAGAACAGCCCGAGGACGTGAATATTTGTCAAAACAATTTGAAGAATTATGTATTGAAAAGGGTATTATCAGACATTTAACTACTTCTTATACACCTCAACAAAAGGGTGTGGCTGAAAGAAGGAATAGAACATTATTGGACATGACAAGACTAATGATGGCGCAGGCAAATTTATCTATCTCTTTATGGGGAGATGCATTATTGACAGCGGCTTACATATTGAACAAAATTCCTTCTAAATCAGTTTCTTCCACTCCTTATGAACTTTGGACTGGTCACAAAACGCACCTGAATGATCTTCGACCGTGGGGTTGTGCAACATATATTAAAGATTGCTTTGGTGAGTTTGGTAAACTAAGTCCAAAAGGAAAGAAATGTATCTCTATAAGGTAGTCTGAACGCTTTAAAGGGTATGTGTTCATCGATAAACTAGAGCATGAAAGTATTACTGAAATTGTATCACGAGATGTCAGATTTTTGGAAAATGATTTTCCCAAAAAGGGTGAAATAGATGAAGTTGAGCCTCTCTATGAAATGTTAAATTCAGAAGATCAGGTAATGTTGTCAAGACATAGTTGATAATTCAATGGGTCATGAAATGATTCCTGGTCCAAGTAGGAGTTATGAATCCCAAAATCCTATAGAGGAATCTGAACTTCAAATACGTAAGAGTACAATAAAAGGTGTACCTAAATGATCTTTTGAGATTGAGGATTATGTTTTCTTGGTATTTCCAACAGAATTGGATGAACCTAATTCTGTAATTGAGGCCTTATCGAGCCCTAAAAGAGATGAATGGTTAAAAGCGATGAAAGAAGAGTTTACCAATAAAGTATGGGATCTAGTTGACCTCCTAAGGAACGTAAAACTATTGGAAATAAATGGATTCTCAAAGTTAAACGCAAATCGGATGGGTCGATAGAAAGAGCCAAAGCAAGATTGGTGGCAAAAGGTTTTACTCAAGAAGTTGGAATAGACTATGAGGAAAAACTTTCACCAGTTGTGAAGTTTACCTCCATACGATTACTTTTAGCTATTTTTACACGTTTAGATCTAGAATTAACCAAATGGATGTGAAGACCGCTTTTCTCAATGGACAATTAAACGCAGAAATCTACATGGAACAACTAGTAGGTTTCGTTGTTAAAGGCCAAGAAAAGAAAGTTTGTAAATTGAAAAGATCAATTTATGGCCTAAAGCAATCTTCAAGGCAGTGGTACCTGAGATTTCATAAGGAGGAGATGTCATTTGATTTCACCATGATCGATGAAGACCATTGCATCTATGTGAAAAAATACAATGAAAAGTTAGTAGTTCTTTCTCTTTACGTAGATAATATTTTATTAGTTGGAAATATTTGGAGTATGTGAAACTGTCAAGTCATGGCTTTCAAAATCATTTTATATGAAAGATATGGGTGAAGCAGACTATATATTGAGTGTTAAGATCCAAAGAAATCATTCCAAGAAATTTTTGAGATTATCTCAAGAAACTAATATAAAGAAAATATTGGAACGTTTTCGAATGAATAGTTGCAAGTCCATGGATACTCGTATAGGAAGGAGTCAAACTTTAAGCCTTGAAATGTGTCTAAAGACTGAAAAAGAAAAGGAAGACATGTCTCAAGTTTCTTATTCTAGTGTTGCCGGGAATTTGATGTATGCTATGATTTGTACTCGCCCCGACATTTGCTATGCTGTAAGTCTAGTTAGTAGATATCAATCCAATTCTGGAAAAGATCATTGGAAATCAGTAAAGAGAATATTTCGATACTTGAAGGGAACTGCAGATCATACACTATGTTATAGTAGATCTGATTTATTCATAAGAGGTTATACATATGTTGATTGGGCTGGTGACCGAAATGATAGGAAATCAACATCCGGATATGCTTTCTTACTAAATGGTGGTACTATTTCATGAAAAAGTAAGAAGCAAACTTGCACAACTCTTTCAACCATGGAATCTGAATTTGTGGCTTGTGCGTTGTCGTACAAGAAGTTGTTTGGTTAAATAGATTCTTTGAGCTTTGAATATTGCAAAGAATTCTAAGGGTCTCATGATTCTATATTATGATAGTCGAGCGACTATTGCATATACAAAGGATCCAAAGTATCATAGCAAGACCAAACACATTGACATCAAGTATAACTTTGTTAGAGACGTAGTGGCAAGTGGAGAAATAACTTTGCAATACATGTCTATACGTGAATGATAGCTGATCCTTTTACAAAGGTCATCTTTAGAGACTTGTTTGAAAAACATGTTAAGGCTCTAGGTTTGTGTAAGATTTGATGATATTTCAGTATTGTAAAATCACTTGATTGTTATAATATTCTCGTATATATAATACTATTGGATTTATATTCAAATATAATATGCATGTGATATTTTGTAAGAAATAAAGTGTGTCGAACAAGTCGCGAGATTGACTCTCTCACACGAGCAATCGCCTCTTACGTCAAGGAACGTGAAGAGATGAGTTTCACCACCATATTATGACTTGTTTTATGAGCCAAACAAAAGTTTCTCTAAGAAAATGAGTTTAAGGATCACTGAAGAGAGAAACTAGGGTTAAAACATATGGATGTGTTTAGACCAAGATCTGTACGATGTTGGATAATCGAAAGAATGAGACACATACACCAATATAAAATGTAAACATCGTAGCACGTGTTTCATACCATGTGTGTCAAACGATCAATGGGTCAATGAAAGAATGGTTCCCTACTTCTTCATTGTGTGAGACCTCGAAAGGTTAAAGTGACTTTTCAATGAAATACCCTTTTACCTTTTACTGTTTCTTAAAGTTTTGATCGATGTTGCTACTTTAGCATGTTACTAATAGCCATGAATGATTCGGCATTGCAGTGCATGTCTAGGAAAGCATTTGTTATGGAACAAATAGATTTGAGTAGAAAGGGAAGATGATTAAAATAAATAATTTAACTTGTATACATAAGCCGGCTATTATACTCGAGTGTAATTATGTATATAAAGTTAAAACATGAGCTCGAGTTTCATCTCTTTAAGAGGTTGAGGGATCGAATAAGTAACTACTGAAGTAGTGAATGACGTCTGGGGTATTGTGAGTAATAGTGTCCTTAAAATAGTAGTGAATTCTTTCCACATGTGATTGGGTTCCTATGTAGGGCTTGTAAAACCTTAAGGGTAAGCTCTTCATGCTCACAGGTCCATGAACTATTTTTTGTATGAATTATGTGTCTGATTGATGTTGTGTTGGCTAGGGTCTTGTCCACCATATGCGAAGTGGAAGATGTAAGTTTTGGGTCATGGGTCTCTCATGTGGACTGACCCGACCCAATCTGTTTTGCCTTATCAAATTTAATTAATTTATTAATTATTTAATTGGATAATCCTTTTAAAAGGATTAGGGAGAACAATTATAGAGTAATTGTTCAACCTCCCCTTAAAAGACTCCTAGTGGGAGTCACATTAGAGTGAACGTGAAAACATGAAAAGAGAAGACATAAATAACATAAACAAAAACAGTAAACAATATCACTCTTAGATCAAATATATCCAACAAAAGGACATTTAGTGTGTGAATCAAACTTTGATTCGTAGTGATTCAAAGAGGGATTTGAGTGCAATCCTATCAAAGTAGCAAAATCAACGACTTCCGCTGCAAGTTACAAGGTACACATCCCGTCTTTCTTTTGATCTATATATCTTACATAAGGAATCAGTTGAAACACTAAAGGTCAGGTTATAGTAGTAGTTAATCTACAAAGCAAGAACTTTATGGGTACACTTAGCCATTCACTTGCAAATGTGGATTCACTGCTTAAAGCTCACTCAAAAGGAAATAGTTTGCACGGTTCAGTTCCAATAAACATACCAGAGCTCTTATTTTTGAGATCGTTGAACTTAACTGGGAACAATTTTGATCCACCGTTGCCAAAATTCAAAGATAGTGTGAAAGTCATTATTGATGAATATGCTCGTCTTGTTGCTAAAGTAGTTGTGGCGGCTACCAAAATGATCATTATAGTTGTGAGTGTAGTTTTTGTGGTCTTAGTTTTTGGCACTTTTTTATTTTTTCAAGAGTAGGAAAACGTGAGAAGACTGAGTTACTACTGTCTTAGAAGAAGATCCCAAGATATGCACTACAAATAGTGGAAACCTTGTCATTTCAACCCAAGATCTTTGAAGGGTGACCAATAATTTTGCATCTGAGAATGAGCTTGATCATGATGTCTTTGGAGTTGTTTACAAATGTGTTACTAAAGATGAAATTCAATTTGCACTGAAGATAATGAAATCTGTAATTATCAATTGCAAGGCATTGGATTAATTTTAGGCATAAATAGATATTCTTTTCAAGGTTTGACATCACCATTGATTAGTTTCACTCTTGGGTTACTCCATTGAAGGAAATGAGAGGTTTTTGATATATGAATTTATCCCAAAGGGAACTTTGAGTAGACATGTTTTTTCTCTGGGAAGCCTGAACTTAGAGCCTTCATTATAGATAAAGAGAATTTGTATAATGGTTGAATTAGTTGGACACACAACTCTTGGCGTGAAGGAAGATATCCACAAGATAGTTTGTAGTATGATTGAATTAGTTGAACGTTGCATTGTCAGAGATCCTAATCAATAAACTTGAAATGTCATACGTTGTACTTGGACAATATTCACCCCAATTCCTTGCAATTTATAATCACAAATTATATTCTCTTCACTACAATTTGAATTCCATCTTCAGTTACACCTTTGTAAGCACCTCCAAATCCACCACGACCAAGCTCATTCTCTGGTGCAAAATTATTGGTTTCTCTCCAAAGATCATAGGTTGAAAAGACAAGGTTTCCACTCTTTGAAATGAGAAGGTTTCTACTCCATGCTTTACAAGCGCATTTCTTGCATCACACGCGTATCTCGTGCATTACATGCATGCATTATGTGTGTTACACATGCATTATGTGTGTTACACATGCATTATGTGTGTCACATGCGTATCTCATGCATTACACGTGAATTTTGTGCGTCATATGTGTATCTCATGCATTACACGTGAATTTTGTGCCTCATATATGTATCTCATGTGTTACATGCATGGAGTTCACGTGTTACATGATCATTTTGTGCGTCACACATGTATTTCGTACATCACACACGTATATCTAGCGCACCACCTGTGTATCTCGTGCGTATAATATGTCTTATTACTTCAATCAACACGAATATGAGTTTTTGAATCAATTTTAAACATTCTTATACAAACACGCCAATTAAATTTTTGAATCTAATACATATATTGCAGCGATAAACATTAAGAAGATATTTGAAAACCAAAAATCACATAGACTATCACATTGTCTCACACTAAGGCAAGAGTAGTTCTTTAATGAACTTCAGATATAAGCTAATTTCAAAGAAACAATATGATCAAGAAGACTATAGTTGCATAAAATTAATTTTACCGGTCTAAAATACTTGACAGCTAAAGAGTTGAAACCCATTGAAAGGAAATAGAAAAAATGAAATAAGATCATATCTTTTCATCTTAATTCGTCATTAATAATGACTCATTTATCTAAACAAGCAGTACTAATTAAAACTCCTTCCTAGTTCATTTATTTCTATCTTGCACCATATCGAATGAGAGAGAAAAAATTGCACTTCTTCAATGGCCTTCTATGGGAAATGATCTGTTTTCTGGGTGAGTTGCAAAATTCAGCTAAACTTACAAATTTTTCTTGCATGTCTTGCAATATAGTTGGACACATGCCTCATTTTTTTGGAAAATTTAAATTTCTTACTGTTTTAAAGTTGTCATATAGTTGTTTAAACAGTAATATACCAAAAATAAATTGTGGTTCAGAGCTTCGAATTTTGTGGTTGAGTAATTAAGATAGTCATAGATTGAATGATTCAATCAACGTATACATAGTTGGTACTATGCATCAACTTATGTTGTAATGGCTTCAAGACAACGATTTTAGTGGACGAATTCTTGATACAATTGGTGATTTGAATTCCTTGACGAAGGATATTAGTTTGAATGAAAATCAACTCATTGGTTTGATTCCACAAGGATTGGTGAATATCTAAACTTGACTATGTTAGACTTGAGTGATAATACACTAATAAGTCTTATCCTAAAGTTTAGAGATGCTAATGCTGTATATTCCTTCATTTTGTTTTTCTGTCAGTTCAAATCCACACGATATTCCTTGTGCTCCTCAAGTTAACACACTATTAGATCGTCTTGGTGGTTGGAATTATCCAGTCAATCTTGCTTTGGAATAGTCTGGTAATGAGACATGTACATGTCCTTGGCGTTAGGAATCATTTGAAACCCTAAAGGTCAGGTTATAGTAGTTAATCTACAAAGCAAAAACTTTATGGATATTTTTAGCCCTTCACTTGCAAACATGGATTCACTGCTTGAAGCTCACTTAAAAGGAAATAGTTTGCACGGTCAAGTTCAAACAAACCTAATAGAACTCTAATTCTCGAGTTTGTTGGACTTAAGTGGGAACAATTTTGATCCACCATTGCCAAAATTCAAGGATAGTGTGAAAGTCATTACGGATGAATATGCCTGTTTTGTTGCTAAAGTAATTGTGGCGGCTACCAAAATTATCATTATAGTTGTGAGTGTAGTTTTTATGGTCTTAGTATTTGCCACTTTCTAATTTTTTTCAAGAGTAGGAAAATGCGAGAAGACTCAGTTACTACTGTCTTAGAAGAAGATCCCAAGATGTGCACTACAAATAGTGAAAACCTTGTCATTTCAACCCAAGATCATCGAAGGCTAACCAATAATTTTGCATCCGAAAATGAGCTTGATCATGATGGATTTGGAGTTGTTTACAAAGGTGTTACTAAAGATGAAATTCAAATTGCAGTGAAGAGAATGGAATCTACGATCATCAATTGCAAGGCATTGGATTAATTTCAGGCAGAAATAGATGTGCTTTCCAAGGTTTGACATCGCCATTAATTAGTTTCACTCTTGGTTTCCTCCATTGAAGGAAATGAGAGGTTTTTGATATATGAATTTATCCCAAAGGGAAGTTTGAGTAGACATCTTTTTCCCTGGTAAGCCGGAACTTAGGGCCTTCATTATAGATAAAGAGAACTTGTATTATGGTTGAATTAGTTGGACATTGCACTGTTAGAGATCCTAATCAATAAGTCTGAAATGCCACACATTGTGAATGTTCTTGGCCAATTAGTTGTGTGTTGCACTATTTATTTTTTATTTTTCTTGTATATATACTTCACATGAATGTATAACAATATATATGTGATTTTAAAAAAAATATATTATGTACTATTTGACACGAGATACATGTAAGACAAACAAAATGCACATACGACGCACGAGATGTACATGTGATGCACATTATACTATTTTTATCTAATATACTTGAGAAATTACTTTAAGGATTGACTTTTGGCCATCAATTCTATTAAGCAGTCACTGGACAAGGCGCACAGGTAGAAGAAAGGTTTCACTTCTATTACTTTTACATGATACCACTGTTGAAAATCTTGTTCGTTTTATAAGGATAAAGGTATTGTGGAAACATATACTTTCTTTTAAGGAGAGTGATGCTCAAAATACTTATGCAAAAAAGTTTTGATTTTTTAAATTATAATTAGTCCAATAAGAGTATTTTATTTTGTATATTTCTTAGGATTTTCCATTTATCATGTACAAGACTGGTGATTATAATATCAAGAATAGAAGTACTTAACTTGCCATATAAAATGAGCCCCAAACAAACATTATGAAAGGAAATACAACCTTTCTGGACTTTGAGAAGGGTAGTATGTACTCAACTTTATTTCTATTTTATGGATATAAAGCCCTAATATGACCACTAGGCCCTTGTTACAAGGTCTCACACTCCTGATATGTTTGTATCACACGTTTTTTGATTGTTTATGTCATATAGGATGTCAAGTCAAAAAAAATACTTAAAATATTATGTTACGATAATTTAAAAATTTAGTTGGCAAAAATTCAAATAGAAGAATCCAGAATACAGATTCATACAAGTACAGAAATTCAGTAGACCATTTCGACTAACATTAACTCATTGTTACATTTATTATTTTGGGTCAGTATGTAGGTGGCGTGTGGCCAATTTGAGCATTGCACTTGTTATGTTTTTTTTAGTATTTGTCAAATTGAAGTGTGCGGTCTTGGATGGAAATTAAAATGGGAAAATTACGCAAAATGACAAATATCTAGAGTATATTATGTAGGGAGAATGACCTGAGAGACCCTTATACTTGGCACCGTTTTTAAGTTTAACCCTTATACTTATGACTTTGTCAACTAAACCCTTTGTCACACCCCGAGCCTACACCTCGGACGTGGCTGGCACTCGTGAACCATTGTTGGCCCCAAGCGAACCCTTGGCCTGACTTACTTACTCAGCGAAAGACTCTAAGCATTATTACAATGATCAAATGCACTTACTTAATGGTTTAATAAAATAACTTAGAATGTTTAAAAGTCAACATTTAACTTGGCCAAAATGGCAACTCAAGTCTTAACATATGAAATGATAATGTAAAGACAACTGAACAACTAACTATCTATGAAGCCTCTAAAATAAAGAGGGATGTCGGGATAAGACCCCCGATCATCCTAACAATGAAATACTAAAAGCAAATGATAAAAAAAGTCCTCCAGAATGCAAGGAGGCTCACCAATTGACTCTGAGTGCTCAACTGGATTAACGAGGCGTTGGATGCTGATCCTGGTTACCTGCATCTTCATCATAGGACGATGCAAGCCAATTGACATCAGTACATTGAATGTACGAGTATGTGAGTTGAAATGTTAAACACAACTAAAGCTTGAAAAGAATCTGAAAGGAACACTTACCTTGGCTTTACTCAACTCCTGAATAACTTAACTCAATATAAAGCAATAAATCATATGCAATATATAGAAAACTTGTAAAAATAGTGGAAAACAACTTAGTTCATTAAATAAAAAGCAATAACAAACTCAACTTTACTCATATAATAAAATAATATAATTTCTGTGGGAGATTCTCTAACCAACAACCACCACTATGAGCCTATGTGGTGATATAATGTCTTGCCCACGCTGTCAGAACTGTACTATATTTTACCGTCATATAGAACACCTTAATTAAGTAGATCCACTAGTCTATGCTAAAAGCATCTTAAGGAGTCATCTAAAAAGCATGATCCTTTACTACCCATGATGGCTACATGGTTTATGGAGACTTGAGTTAATATGAACTCGCATCTCCATATCGGTGCTCAATACTACTCCCAAAATATACTTAGCTAATATGTTTTTAAAACAAACTTCTTTCTTTAGTTGGAGTTAATTACTCAAAACTTAGCTTAAAAGCTCTCTTGGAATCGATGTTCCCTTTCTTGTTCAAATGTGAAAACATTTTAAACTCTTGGGAATACTTAGTTCCCTTATAACTTTTGGAGAAATGAACTCAACTATTTACTCTTTGCTTAACTTAAAACTTAATTCTTAGAACAAAGTTAAAACGTTTGCTAAAGACTTTTGAAAACTTTAATGAACTTCTCTTGACTTGCTTCTTAACTTCTAAACTTCTAAACTTGACTCTTAACTTTCCTTGAATTGAATTATGGATTAAAGGATTTGTGATTTGTGATAGGAAATATCTCATGAGGTTTAGGAGTGTTTTTAGATAACTAAACATTAGAAAAGATAAAAAAAAATCACTGTCTGAGGGCATGTCCGCGACGCTGAGAGGTATTTAAATTTTGGTTGCGAAAATACTTTTTGAGGCAGAACAGTTTGTGACCTTTCCGCTCCGCGAAATGATTTTTCCCAAATCTGGGGAGCAGGTCCGCGATGCGGAGCCAGTGTCCAGATTTGCCCGACTAAATTTCTTCTTCGTTTTCCTCCCCCAATTCGCCCAAACTCAGTTCTTTTCCCCAAATTCTTTTTAGATACAGATACCCATCAAATGTACCTAAGAACCTAACTCCAACCCACTCAAAAATTTGACGTAATGATCTCATAAACTTCTCAATCTCAGCCCAATTCAAGAACGACATCAAATTCAAGAATACATATCAAGAACATCAACTTTCAAACTCTTTTAGGATGAATTTACACTGAAATAAACATGTTTGACATGTGGGTGAACTAACCCAACGTTATGAAAGCCTCACATACCTCGTAGGATTAAATCCTTACCGAAATCCACACGAAAATCTCAAAGAAGTCGACGAACTCTGAACTTTTCTTCTCCTTTCTCCTCTTTTTTCTTTTCTCCAAGCTCTAGCTCGAACTTCAACTTTTCTAAACTGGTCTAATTCTTATTAGACCCTAACTTAATTACCAAAATCGAAAAAAAAATAATTGGACAAGGAAAAGACTAAAATATTCTTCCAGAATTCGGATGAGACTTTCCTTATCTAAATAGCCTAACTTCCAAATGACATATCTCACTCATACGAACTCGGAATCGCGCAAACTCGGCGGTGTTGAAAAGATAATTCAACGATCTTTATTACGCTATCTGAAAACACACACAATTATTCATGAGCTAAGAGTTATAGTCATTCGAAGTTGACCAAAAACTCAAACTTAACAAATTTCTAGATTTTTCATTCTTTCCTAAAATAACTATTTCCAATTCTAACGCTTTCTAGTTCTTTCAATTTAGCGAGATGTTACAATATATCCCCCTTGGAAACATTCATCCTCGAATGAGATTACTCTTAATAGGCTAAGGGTGTAACATCTAACATTCAGCTCAATACCCAACAAGCAATGCAAAAAAACAACATGCCAACTTATAATTTAAAGAGTACTAAGAAGAGAATTAGTACCTTGGTCTGAAATCTCTCCGGTTTAAAAGAGATATGGATATCTCTTCTTCATATCTTCTTCAGCTTCCCAAGTAGCTTCCTCAACTAACTGGCTCCTCCAAAGAACTTTGACTGATGCTACTTCCTAATTAGTCCTCAACTTGCGAACTTGGAGATCTAAAATATGAACAGGAATTTCCTCATAAGATAAACTATCCTTAATCCCAATATCTTCAGTTGGTATGTTCAATGAAGGATAGCCCATGCACTTCTTCAATATGGAGACGTGAAATACCGGATGAACTGATGTTAACTCTTGTGGTAGCTCTAACTCATAAGCTACACTACCTACCTTTTTTGATATTCTGTAAGGGCCAATATACTGGGGACTAAGTTTCCCCTTCTTACCAAATCTCATAACACGCTTCATGGGTGAAACTTTCAAGTAGACCCAATCATCCACTTCGAACTCTAACTCCCTTCTCGTAACATCGGTGTAGGATTTCTGACGACTCTGCATTGTTTTCAACCTCTCTTGAATCACTTTCACTTTCTCTACAACTTGATAAACAAAGTCTGGTCCTATCAACCCAGCTTCACCAACTTTGTCACTCCCCGAGCTATCCCTGATACGGGGACACTGGACCTAGGATCACAAGTGACCCCAAGCTAACCCTGAACATGTCAAGAATACTAATAACTGATGCGGAAGCTAATCATAAGTAAATCTAAAATGATAGGGAATACCCATATACTAAAACTGAATATATCAAATCTGAGAGTTTAATACAAAAGAAATATCAAACTCAAATACTAAGTTGAATATAACTATGTATGAAAATAGCCTCTAATTGACTAGAAATACTGGGACATGCCCCAGCTAACTCTAGCAAAACTTAAACTAAAACAATGAAAACTGAAAGATAACATGGCTATTGTCCTCGAAGAATGATGACTCACCATTGATGCTGCTGAACTGGAGATCGAGGACCGATCTAAGCGTGATCTGGATGCTGAGAATCTGAATCTACATCACAAGAAGATGTAGCACAGAGTATGCGTCAGTACTTGAAAGGTACAGAGAATGCATGATAGAGTAAAGCTGAAATAAACATATAACTGAACAAGCAATGAAGTAAGAGTATAATCTGAACATGATACATATACTAAATACTGAGCTAACTGAATAAAATGACTAATTTATAACATACTGAGACTGAATACTGACTGTACTAAAAATGGTCAATGCAATAGAGTCTGACTGAGCTGTGGGAGCTACTATTAACCGATAATAAAACCACATGAGCTAAATGTGGAGTCTGATGTATACGCCCCATCGAGAGGATCCAATACACCCGGCTAAAGGTGTAAAGGCATGCTGGCATGATCACTAAAATGATACCTACAAAGGGGACTTACAACCTACGTGACTCGTAGTTCTGGGACTGTTTGGGTACGCTGAACCCTAGTCCAACTCGGTATTATGCTACTCCCAATGGATTAAGTGATTAACACATTATGACTAAATTACTGTGAAATAATGGATAGCTCAAAATGACATACAAAGTGAGAATGCGCATAAATAACTGATAATGAAACATTTCAAACTGAGGCATATAAGTAACTGTCCTAGCATGTGTAATTCAAGAACTAAAGAACTACATAGCCAGGGTTCTGAAATTCATGCAATAGACTGAATATTAACATACTAATCAGATTTAGATCATTCTAACAACTAAGAACCCAATAATGCTAACATTCAAGAAACCCTAGGTCTAGTCATAATAAGGGAATCAAGAAACTGACTTAAATCTAGGGACCTAATCATTCTAACAACTAAGAACCCAATAATGCTAACATTCAAGAAACCCTAGGTCTAGTCATAATAAGGGAATCAAGAAACTGACTTAAATCTAGGGACCTAATCATTCTAACAACTAAGAACCCAATAATGCTAACATTCAAGAAACCCTAGGTCTAGTCATAATAAGGGAATCAAGAAACTGACTTAAATCTAGGGACCTAATCATTCTAACAACTAAGAACCCAATAATGCTAACATTCAAGAAACCCTAGGTCTAGTCATAATAAGGGAATCAAGAAACTGACTTAAATCTAGGGACCTAATCATTCTAACAACTAAGAACCCAATAATGCTAACATTCAAGAAACCCTAGGTCTAGTCATAATAAGGGAATCAAGAAACTGACTTAAATCTAGGGACCTAATCATTCTAACAACTAAGAACCCAATAATGCTAACATTCAAGAAACCCTAGGTCTAGTCATAATAAGGGAATCAAGAAACTGACTTAAATCTAGGGAC
>JAJOOO010027962.1:0-16602 GCA_029582685.1 Solanum piurae
CAAGATAGAAATAATACATTGAGACAGTAAAATATCTTGGCTACTTACAAAATCATGAATAGAAGAAAATATGTTTGCAAGATCTCATATCTATAAAAAAAAATTGTGTGTGTGCGTGTGGTTTTGTGTGTGGATATAAAATAAGTATCTCTCGTAAAGAGGCCATATCACGAAAAATAATAATTATAATTGGGCTAAAAATTAATTATTTTGATATTTGTTTAGGGATGGGCGTAATTTCATATATATGAGGTATTCAATATGTGGTTCTAGGTGTAAATTGGATAGTAAATTGATTTATTGGACTGAAATTAGTGATATCAAAATGGGGTAAATGTTAATTATTTAATGTATAACCTTGTCAAAAGTTTACCATGAGTGACATGGATAGGGTCAAAATAGGCTAAAAATATATCATAACTCAACTCACCCAACTCTAAACTTAATTGTTTTATATATTTTCTTATAAGTCGTTAGATTACAAACTTGTTACTTTTTTTGTGACGACTCAGACTATCGTGAGTGGCATCCGCACTAAAGCACCTTGTGGGAGAATCAACCACCAACTCAAATTAAACCCAACACACCATTTATAAAACAAGTTAACCATACAAAGCAAATAACAGTAGTTTTCAAACAACCAAGGATTGAGTCCCCATAAATTCAACAAATAGTTAAAACAGTTGGGAAAATAACCCATAAGAACTGCAACTAGTAGTACCAAAACTCTAATCTAACCAATAGTCAATAATGGGGATGCAACTGCGAAACCAAAAACATAACTTACAGACTAATGTCTTTGAGAATATTATAATTTTCTTTATTTTTATTGTATTTAATTTTTTCAGGAAGAAAATAAAAATAGTGTTGTGGAACACGTCACTTTATTTGTACTATGTATAAAAAATAATGCTATTTTTATTGATGATTTCAGTTAACTCAATTATAGAGTTGAAGTTTTGATTTTGAATTTGATTTTTGGAGATTAAAATGAGTAAGGACCATTTTACTTAATTCTTATCTTCCTTAATCTATTTTCCCCTATTCATAAAGGTGATTTCAATTAATTCATTATAATCCATCAAAATGCAGTTTCGTTCCTTATTTTTCATAAGTATAAGTACAAAAATGTATTAAATAAAACAGGTGTACACTACAAATTGATAATAATAGGCATCATATCTTCATTAATTTTCATATGATCTAAACTTCATTGCATTTAATTAACATAAATACAAGAAAGTATACACAAACTTTGTACTACATTATTTTAGGACCAATCATTAATGAAAAAAAATAAGTGTCAATTCTATAAACACGAAACTCTTTTTTGCCTTTGTTTTTCTTGCTTTCTTCCTTTTTGGGACTGAAAAAATGGTTCAAGCTATTCAACCATATGAGAGTTTAACAACAAAAGGTTAAAAAATCTTACAACATTTTTTGGTGGTTCACAAAATTTCAAAGTTGCATGATGGTCCACGTAACCCAAGATCTTCATATCGTCTGGTTCCTGGGGGCCCTGACCCATGACAGAGTCCAGATCACCCGCCAGCAGCACCAATCAAGTCAAACAAAATTATATATACGAACTTAACCTTGAAGCTTTATTTTTATTTTTTTGAAGAAAGTTTTTGTTATTTCTCTTGAACCTAGATTGGAAGCGTACTTATGATTATTAGATACTAATGTTGTTACAATTGAAAACAAATAGTATTTTTTTAATCTAATATGCATAATTAATCCATGAATGAAATACCAATTGAAATATGAGTAGTCTTTGTACCAATATTAAAAGCCTATAGTTATAATTATCTTATTTTTTTTAGAAATAATAAATTGAGGCAGTAAAATATCTTGGTTTCTTAGAAAATCATGAATAGAAGAAAATATCTTTTCAAAATCTCATATCTATAAAAATAAAAATAAAAAATTTGTGTGTGTGCGTGTGGTTTTGTGTGTGTGTGTATATAAAATAAGGATCTCTCGTAAATAGACTATATAACTAAAAATAATAATTGTAATTGGCCTAAAGATTAATTATTTCGATATTTGTTTAGGGGTGGGCGTAATTTCATATATATGAGGTATTCAATATTTGATTCTAGGTGTGAATTGGATAGTAGATTGAATTTTTCGACTGAAATTAGTGAGATCAAAATGGGCTAAATATAAATTATTTAATGTATAACCCTGTCAAAAGTTTACCATGAGTGAGATGGATTAGGTCAAAATAGGCTACCAATATATCATAACTCAACTCACCCAACTCTCAACTTAATTGTTTTATATATATTTTCTTATATGTCGTTTGATTACAAACTTGTTACTTTTTTGTTATGACTCAGACTATCGTGAGTGGCATCCGCACTAAAGCACCTTGTGGGAGAATCAACCACAACCTCAAACAAAACCCAAGACACCATTTATAAAGCAAGTTAACCATATAAAGGAAAGAAAAGTAGTTTTAAAAAAACCAAGAATTGAGTCCCCATAAATTTAACAAAAAGTTAATATTTGGGAAAATAACCCCTAAGAACTGCAAGTAGTGATACCAAAACTCTAATCTAACCAATAGACAATAATGGGGATGCAACCGCGAAACTAAAAACATAACTTACCGACTAATGTCTTGGAGAATATTATAATTTACTTTATTTTAATTGTATTTAATTTTTTCCTGAAGGAAGTAAATAAACATAGTGTTGTGGGACACGTCTCTTTATTTGTACTATGTATAAAAAATAATGCTATTTCTATAAATGATTTCAGTTAACTAAATTATGGAGTTGAAGTTTTGATTTTTATTTTTATTTTTGGAGATTAAAATGAGTTAGGACCATTTTACTTCATTCTTATCTTGCCTAATCTATTTCCCCTATTCATATGGGTGATTGCAATTAATTCGTTATAATCAATCCAAATTCAGTTCAGTTCCTTATTTTCCACAAGTATAAGTAAGAAAATGTATTAAATAAAGGTGTACACTACAACTTGATAATAATAGGCATCATATCTTCATTAATTTTCATATGATCTAAACTCCATTGCATTTAATTAACATAAATACAAGAAAGTATACACAAACTTTGTATGACATTATTTAAGGACCAATCATCAATGAAAAAATAAAGTGTCAATTCTACAAACATGAAACTCTTTTTTGCCTTTGTTTTTCTTGCTTTCTTCCTTTTTGGGACTAAAAAAATGGTTCAAGCTATTCGACCATATGAGAGTTTACCAACAAAAGGTGAAAAAAATCTTACAACCTTTTTTGGTGGTTCACAAAATTCCAAAGTTGAATGATGGTCCACGTAACCCAGGATCTTCAAATCGTTTGGTTCCTGGGGTCCCTAATCCGCGACAAAGTCCAGATCACCCGCCAGCAGCACCAAGCAAGTCAAACAAAATTATATATACAAACTTAACCTTGTAGCTTTATTTTTTTTATTGAAGAAAGTTTTTTTCATTTCTCTTGAACCTATATTGGAAGCGTATTTATGATTATTAGATACTCATGTCGTTACAATTGAAAACAAATAGTATTTTTTTTTATCTAATATTCATATTTAGTCCATGAATAAAATATCAATTGAAAAATGAGTAGTCTTTGTACCAATATTCAAAGTCTATAGTTATAATTATCTTATTCTTTTTTTTCTTGGGAGGGGAGGAGGGGGGGTCAAGATAGAAATAATAAATTGAGACAGTAAAATATCTTGGCTACTTACAAAATCATGAATAGAAGAAAATATATTTTCAAGATCTTATATCTATAAAAAAAATAAAAATTGTGTGTGTGTATATAAAATAAGGATCTCTCGTAAAGAGATCATATAACTAATTGTAATTGGCCTAAAAATTAATTATTTTGATATTTGTTTAGGGGTGGGTGTAATTTCATATATATGAGGTATTGAATATTTGATTCTAGGTGTGAATTGGATAGTAAATTGATTGTTTGGACTGAAATTAGTGAGATTAAAATGAGCTAAATGTTAATTATTTAATGTATAACCTTGTCAAAAGTTTACCATGAGTGACATGGATTGGGTGAACATATGTTACAATATATCATAACTCAACTCACCCACTCTCAACTTATATATATTTTCTTATAAGTCGTTTAATTACAAACTTGTTACTTTTTTTGTTATGAGTCAGACTATCGTGAGTGGCATCCGCACTAAAGCACCTTGTGGGAGAATCAACCTCCAACTCAAACTAAACCCAACACACCATTTATAAAACAAGTTAACCCTATAAAGTAAAGAAAAGTAGTTTTCAAACAACCAAGGATTGAGTCGCCATAAATTCAACAAATAGTTAAAACATTTGAGAAAATAACCCTTAAGAACTGCAAGTAGTGGTACCAAAACTATAATCTAACCAATAGTCAATAATGGGGATGCACCCGTGAAACTAAAAACATAACTTACTGACTAATGTCTTGGAGAATCTTATAATTTACTTTATTTTTGTTGCATTTAATTTTTTCCTGAAGGAAGCAAATACAAATAGTGTTGTGGAGCACATCTCTTTATTTGTACTATGTATTAAAAATAATGCTATTTTTATAAATGATTTCAGTTAACTCAATTACGGAGTTGAAGTTTTGATTTTGATTTTGATTTTTGGATATTAAAATGAGTTAGGACCATTTTACATAATTCTTATCTTACCTAATCTATTTTCGCCCTATTCATATGGGTGATTGCAATTAATTCATTATAATCCATCCAAATGCAGTTCAGTTCCTTATTTTCCACAAGGATAAGTAAGAAAATGTATTAAATAAAACAGGTGTACACTACAACTTGATAATTAAAGTCATCATATCTTTATTAATTTTCATATGATCTTAACTTCATTGCATTTAATTAACATAAATACAAGAAAGTATACACAAATTTTGTACTACATTATTTAAGGACCAATCATCAATGAAAAAAATAAGTGTCAATTCTACAAACATGAAACTTTTTTTTGCCTTTGTTTTTCTTGCTTTCTTCCTTTTTGGGCCTGAAAAAATGGTTCAAGATATTCGACCATAAGAAAGTTTAACAACAAAAGGTGAAAAAATCTTAAAACATTTTTTGGTGGTTCACAAAATTTCAAAGTTGCATGATGGTCCAGATAACCCAGGATCTTCACATCGTTTAGTTCCTGGGGTCCCTGACCCACGACAAAGTCCAGATCACCCACCAGTAGCACCAATCAAGTCAAACAAACTTTTATATACAAACTTAATCTTGTAGCTTCAATTGTTTTTATTGAAGAAAGTTTTTGTCATTTCTCTTGAACCTAGATTGGAAGCGTACTTATGACTATTAGATACTCATGTCGTTACAATTGAAAACAAATAGTATTTTAAAAAAAATCTAATATACATATTTAGTCCATGAATGAAATACCAATTGAAAAATGAGTAGTCTTTGTACCAATATTGAAAGTCTATAGTTATAATTATCTTATTCATTTTTTCCTGGAGGGGGAGGGAGGGTCAAGATAGAAATAATAAATTGAGACAATAAAATATCTTGGCTACTTTTACAAAAACATGAATAGAAAAAATATCTTTTAAAGATATCATATCTATAAAAAAAAATAAAAAATGTTTGTGCGTGTGGTTTTGTGTGTGTGTATATAAAATAAGGATCTCTCGTAAAGGGACCATATAACGAAAAATAATAATTGTAATTAGCCTAAAAATTAATTATTTTGATATTTGTTTAGGGGTTGACGTAATTTCATATATATGAGGTATTCAATATTTAATTCTAGGTGTGAATTGGATAGTAAATTGAATGTTTGGATTGAAATTAGTGAGATTAAAATTGGCTAAATGTTAATTATTTAATGTATAACCTTGTCAAAAGTTTACCATGAGAGAGATGAATTGGGTCAAAATAGTCAATAATAGGGATGCAACCGCGAAACTAAAAACATAACTTACTGACTAATGTCTTGGAGAATATTATAATTTACTTTATTTTAATTGTATTTAATTCTTTCCTAAAGGAAGCAAATAAATATATTGTTGTGGAACACGTCTCTTTATTTGTATTATGTAAAAAAAAAAATGCTATTTTTATAAATGATTTCAGTTAACTCAATTATGGAGTTGAAGTTTTAATTTTGATTTTTGAAGATTAAATGAGTTAGGACCATTTTACTTAATTCTTATCTTGCCTATTCTATTTTCCACTGTTCATATGGGTGATTGCAATTAATTCATTATAATCCATCCAAATGCAGTTCAGTTCCTTATTTTCCACAAATATAAGTAAGAAAATGTATTAAATAAAATAAGTGTACACTAAAACTTGATAGTAATAGGCATCATATCTTCATTAATTTTAATATGATCTAAACTTCATTCCATTTAATTAACATAAATACAAGAAAGTATACACAAACTTTGTACTACATTATTTAAGGACCAATCATCAATGAAAAAAATAAGTGTCAATTTACAAACATGAAACTCTTTTTTGAGTTTTTTTTTTCTTGGTTTTTTCCTTTTTGGGGCTGAAAATATGGGTCAAGTTATTCGACCATATGAAAGTTTAACAACAAAATGTGAAAAAATCTTACAACCTTTTTTAGTGGTTCACAAATTTTCAAAGTTGTATGATGGTCTATGTAACCTAGGAACTTCACATCGTTAGGTTTCTGGGGGTCCTGACCCACGACAGAGTCCAGATCACCCGCAGCAGCACCAATCAAGTCAAACAAAATTATATATACAAACTTAACCTTGTAGCTATTTTTTTTACTGAAGAAAGTTTTTGTCATTTCTTTTGAACCTAGATTGGAAGCGTACTTATGATTATTAGATACTCATGTCATTACAATAGAAAACAAATAGTACTTTTTTTTTATCTAATATGCATATTTAGTCCATGAATAAAATACCAATTGAAAAATGAGTAGTCTTTGTACCAATATTGAAAGTCTATAGTCATAATTATCTTATTCTTTTTTTTTCTGGTGGGGGGCGGGGGTCAAGATAGACATAATAAATTGAGACAGTAAAATATCTTGGCTATTTACAAAATCATGAATAGAAGAAAATATCTTTTCAAGATCTCATATCTATAAAATAAATAAATTGTGTGTGTGCGTGTGGTTTTGTCTATGTGTGATATTTAGAATTTCCCGATTGACGTAATCAACGATACAACTTCCAGTACGAGTGTCTACGATCGTGTGATAGTATAGTAACCCAACAAAGGGTTGGGGTCGTGTCCCAAGGAAGTGGTCTTGAAAATTAATAGATAAGTATAAGTTATTTCTAATTAGTCGTAGCTAAAGATATTAAGGATTAAAAACATTGTAAATTAACGGGGGTGACACGAAAGTGTCAAATATCGATTTGGGGGTTTTGTCACAAGTATAGCAAAAACAACAAAAATAACAATGAAATCAAGTATGGGGAAGAGTTCTTGGGATGTGACCGCAATACAAGTTGAAATAAATAGTTGGGTACATGCTTTCGATAGAAAAATTGCAAGATAATAGTGACTAGGCTAAGCTTTAGATGGAAATAAGTTCCCTCTCGGGCAACTTATCCCGTTTCAAATGCATTCCTCTCGGACACCCATTTGCCGTATGAAAACTAGCCTACGCCTTACCCCACTCACTCTCTCGAGCTGAGTGTTAGGATATGGGACTAGGGCTCACCCTCTGAGGCAGAACCTCATGTCGACCCACTCCTTAGGCCATCAGTCTAGTGATCTTGGTTTTGCGACCTCCCTCTCGGGCAAGCCGAAAACACATTGGTGACTTTGTATTTGCAACTACAAACCCATTAAATTAAACCACAACCACTAGGTGAAATCACCATTAAAATACATCTAACCTATCAGCAAGCAAGACCCAACAATAATATCAACACATATTTGCTTTCACACTCCAAGAATGGGGTTTTTTAGCCACACATCAAGAGATAGAAATTTAAACCTTCAATGATGTTGAAATCAAATGGGTAGAGAGAAATAAGTCTTGATTTGAGCAAAGAAGGAAGCAAGAGACCCACTTCCAAATTAAAAGAGGTGAAACCCTTTTCTTCTTCAAGTCTTCAAACCCTTACAAACTTGAGAGTAAAAATATAAATAGTACTAAATCCAAAATCTGATAATCAAAATATGATACTAAAATCTGATATTGTCCAATGATTCTCAACGAGTATTTATAGTTTTCAAAAATCTGTGCTGCGGCGGATCACTCGGCAACATTATTCAAAATCGCCGATCAACTCAGCGATTCGCCCTTTGGTGTAGTTCATCGCCGTCTTGCGCCATTATTTGGCATCATCGTGCCCTGGGTCATTGAGAGACATAGTACTTCTTCACGAAACTTCTCAGCGATGCGCCAACTGCTCTCTTTTTCCACCGACTTGATCTTTTCCTTCAAGGCTCAGCACATTGGAACAAAAGACGAAGTGAGACCCTTCGGCGACTCACCAAGTGAACTCGGCGATCCTCAGGCCTTCATTTTCTCGTTCTTTTCAGCTTTTTCGTTCCTTTTTGCGAAGTAGCGTCCATGCATTCTTTCAAATTTCAAATACCTAAAACTTAAAGGTTTTCATCAGATATTGAGATAAAATAAGCATTTGAGGACACAATTTCTATTAAAATAAAGCCCGAAATGAGTCCAATTTGTGGACTCATCAACACCCCCAACTTAAACTTTTACTTGTCCTCAAGCAAACTCAAGTTCAGTCGTTCAAAAAGGATGTCTAAAATAGTGCTACACAAGACTCAATCATGAACATACATAACAAGACTTAGACTACTTATGCAAAGATCAATTGTGTACCCAAAGATTCAGGTTGTGACACACCAATATCAAAGATTATCATGCTCGCAATACTTGCTACTAATGCAAGTTCAAGCTCAACAGAAGTATCTAAATGCCCTCACACAAATAATGATTCCACACACACATAAGTTAATCAATTTAAGACCAGGAATCAGATGCAACGCTCACACTCAAAAAGAGGAACACAATGCATGTTTTCACCCATAGGTTTGCCCTTATTTTCCAATCGACTTTCGATTCGGCTTACTCAAGATCAAGAAGGTCTTTTCAAGGATTGTAATGGGGCTGAGGGCATAGGTATGCTCATGTAGTCTCAGTGACTTCTTCATCCTCGTGAGATGTGGCGTTCTCAAAACATCCTTTTCCTTTCCCTTATCACTTTTTCTTCTAGTGCTTCGAAGTCATCCTTTCATTCACTCTCCAAGTATTTCTTGGGAACTCAATTCCTTTTGCACCTTTATTCAAAAATTATATATATATATATATACATTCTTTTTTTTTTGAAGGGTTTCCATTTTGTTTTGCAATACCATGGGTTAGAGAGACTTTTTCTTGCACTTCTTGACTTTTCCTTTTCCTTTTCACCACACCCCCAACTTAGGCTTTTGGCCTAAGTTGGCTATTCACTAAACCACAAATCAAGAGGATTATAGGTAGTGGGTCAAGTAAGGTCTAGGGTTGATCAAGTTTCTTCCAAAGAAAGGTAAGGCTCAAGGGGTGTTCAAAAGAGTTTCACACGCTCACGGGTAGGCCACAAAAGAGGTATATGTCAAATTTGGATCACACTCTTTGAAGTTGCCTAAGATCATCTCAAGAGTAAACCTTTCTAAATCAATCAGACTAACGGGGAAAATTCTAAGTTTATTCATACATAGTTCAAAGTAAGCTAACCACACAAGGCATCGACACTTAAGTCAAACAAGACTACACACTTTTGCTAGTGAGCAACAATCATTACAGGAGAATCAATTCGATAAATGGCTAATCACAACAAGATGCAAAGAGTTCACATATTGTCTATGCAAATTTATTTGGTCTCGTCGTAGCCGCACATTCATGTTCGTTCGATTGAGAGAAATATTCAAGTCATCAGTATTGATCGGAACTGAGACTTAAATTTTGCCAAAGAACAACCACTTTCAACACAAGCGGTGGCGAAAATTTTCGAAAAACAAAATTTTTGGAAGGTCAAAATTTGCATCAATTAAAATAAAAAAAGAGGAGCCATGAGCTCAAACATCCACGAAAGGCAATAAATAACACAATTAGAAACAGACAACCCAAATATACACAAAAACACAAATATCCATAACAAGCAAACAAGGTGGGCCTCACCCCACCACAAATAAATGCGTTTGTCCTCAAATGAAAATGATGAATATCCAACAGTGAAAATAAAGAAAGATAGAGAGGGAGGTAAAGAGGGGATCATGTCTAAGTAGTCGCTCTATTTGTATGGGCATCAATACCCGGAGTGACTTCCAGAAGGACCAGCTCCACTGAGTCCAGCAGCAGGAGCCTTTGCCAAGGAAGCTTGCATAACAACGTTTATCATGATTTATTTAGTCTCTGTTATGTCGCCTGCTGCATCTCCCTCAAACATCTCTTTGTCAGTCTCTGCCTCTGAGTCAGGATCGACTATTTGTTTTGCTCCGTCTCCATGTCCAGTGGTGGACTGAGGCATCTCATGCATGCCCGAAATCTCTATTGTTCCAAAGATCATGGACACATCAGTGGATTTAAGGTAGTCCACATCTCTCCTCAGCTCTGCAATAGCGGCCTTTAAGAATGTCACCTCTTCTATGGCTCCTTGGTCACCCTCACACATGGCTATCCTGGCCGCTAGAGCATCAATAGTAGTGTTCAGTGGTGTCACAACATCATTGAGGGCATACTGAATCATTCCTGGAATGGAGTTTCTATGTTGGCAGCCCGGAATTCAACAGACTGAGCAAGATGTCCCATCCGGATCAAGGATCCCTGAGTGATCGGTTCGCAGGATGCAACCGCAACAGTTGGTCTATGTGATGTCACAGAAGCAGAGGGACCTGGAGCCTGTGAATGAGAAGATGGAGTGGGTATACCTGAAAACCTAGGGGCCGAAGTGGGCGAAGATTCCTCCGCAGGTGTCGATCCAGTGGCCGCAACTTCCTTCTGTTTCTTTCTCGCTTGGTCCTTAAGGTATTCGGCTTCGATCTTTCGGATATTAGTGGAGGTGGTGGCAACCAATTCCACATCCTTCTTTGCATCTCTAGGCACCTGAGCTCTTTTGCACATTTCTGTGATCAATATTGGGAAAGGAAGAGATGTTTGGCTTTGTTTTGTATGCATATGAATCTCTGAAGCGATGATTTCTCCCAAGTTTATCTGTGTTTTCTCTATGATGAAACCCAGGCAAGCTGCCTTGGCAAGGCGAAGAATCGACGATTGTGCTGTTGATGAACCCGGACCAGTATCTTGCAGCTATGTTCAGATCTTTCTTTTCAATTGAAACTCCTTCTACTAGTCATTTTGGAGCCTCGTCATATGAGATTAGCGGGGATAACCAACTTTTCATCTCGTCTAGCTTCTTTGTTCTGTTTAAGTGCTGGCAGTGATCATTAATCTTATCGAACATACCTAAAGCTATGTTGATAGCTTCAATGTCATAAACTACCTTTTTTCCTCTAACTACCACGTAATTAACTGCTTTGAAGGACGACACCAACCTCTTCCGTTGAGGTACCAGTGTACTATATGCATTGTAGAACTCTCTAACCCAGCTTGGTATGTAAGAGCCATGAGGTTTGGTGAATATTTGAAATTTGTGATATTTCAGGCATTCTATTATCTCGGGATACATATCGATCACCCCATTTTTGGAGAGCCATTTTTCCTTAATGATCGTTCTCAGCCCCTAAAACTTTAATCTGTTCGTTGATTTAGGTGGGGGGCCTTGTACTAGAGGTGCCAGTACTATTGACTCTTCTGAAATTGGAGGAGTCTGAGTGGTGGGTCGAGGATTTCTGATCCGAGATGGATCATTCATTTGTGTAGATCGTAACTCATTCCTTTGTGCCTCCATCAGTTCATCTTCATCAGAACCTATGCTCTCACTATTATATGTTGTTGGGTCATTGGTGTAAAAATCAGTACTGTCGGAACTTGCATCTGATAGCTCAACAGTTTTATCCTTGCCTTTGCCTTTCCCACCAGTTGTGAAAATTTTGGTGGCCTTGGGCATGGATGCAGTTGCATCCTCATTGATTGTGATCCATTTTTCTTTGCGTCGGGGTTCTGTGTTGCTACCAGCTTTGTTGGGTTTAGCCATACCTGCAAAAGATTTGGGAGGAGTTAAGGAAGAAAGATAACATCACAGGCAATCTATTGTAGAAAGGTTTGCCATGTGGATCGGCGAGTCTCCGAACCTCTTTCGGCGAGCAAGGGTTTGTCCGCTGAAAGTTACAATGCATAAGGGTCTCAGGGATTGCATACAGAAGGCGGTCAAGAGTACTTTCGGTGAGTCACCTAGTGCGCTCAGCGACCCATGGCTTGTCGCCAAAATTCACAGTTATATCCACTTTGTCCTGATACTAAGGGTGAGATGGAGACATTGGGCGAAACGCCGAACGATTCGGCGAGCTCGACCCAGCTTGCCAAATGGTCCAACGTGCCCATTTTCAATCCATTTTCTTGAATTCAATCCCACAAACCCAGAAAGCAAAATTAAAGCGTGCACTAACGAAATTCGAACAAGACCCATACTACCCATCACCCCGGAATACTCAGATTTCTCCCGGACATACCGTATTTAGCCATTTGATGATATGTACTCTTAAGAGCAGTGTTACCCTTTCTATCATCGAGCAACTTTCCAAAATTTAGCGCAAACATGCGCTACTCAGACTTCACCCAGACAATCAAAACAACATGCAAACACAACCCAACGAGACTTCATTCAATTACCATCACAACAAATACGGGCGTCTGACAAGAAAAACACTATGGGAATACTTTTCAAATTGAAATAGACATTCTAATCCGAGCAGAGAGGCCGAGCACACACCCATAAGATATAATCATTGCACAAGAGTTCAAACTATTCGAAAGTAAAATTGGGGTTTGGCTAACTAACCTTTTGCGCCGATTAAAATATGATTGAAAATCTAGGCAACAAAGAAATCCAATTCAGAGCACATATTACTTAACCAAAATACTCATAGGATATAAGAATATTGAAAATACTACCTTGGTGTGAATTTGTGAAGATTTAAAATGAGGGAAAGGGAAGGATTTCAAATTTTAGGTACTTTGGCCATTATAAACCGTCCAGTTCGCACTAGTTCAGCGACATTAGTTTCAATTGCCGATCCACTCGGCGTACCGCCAAATGGTCCCTTGTCCCGCCGATTGTTACAGACTTGTCAATTTCTTGGGATCAAGATGGCGGTCTAAGTCAAAATCATCGGCCTGTTCAGCGGTCCGCCGACTGAGTATTTTCTAGCCAATCTGCATTTTTCATCACTTTTCCTCATTCAAACCTGCACCACTATACTTGGTCGAATAAAACCTTTCTCTAAAAGATCTTTCAACTGCTCTTTTAACTTTTTGAACTCTACTGGTGCCATGCTATATGGCGGAATAGAGATAGGACGAGTATCTGGAAACATATCTATACCGAAGTCTATCTCTCTCTCAGGAGAGACTTTGGGTAGATTATCTGAAAAGAGTTCTGGAAACTCTTTTACTACTAAAACTGACTGAATAAGAGGTATCTTAACACTAGAGTCATTAACTCAAACCAAGTGATAGACACACTCCTTGGAAATGAACTTTCTCGCCTTAAGGTACGAAATAAAATGACCCTTAGGCACTATTGAACTGCTCTTCAACTCTATAACTGGTTCACTGGAAACTAAAAGTTGACTACCTGAGTTCTACAATCTATTGATGCATAACAGGCATGAATCCAGTCCATACCTAAAATGACATCAAAATATACCATGTCTAACTCAATTAAATCAGCCATGGTACTCTTGTGATTGACGGAAATGGAACAATCATGATAGACTCTCTCTGCTAGAATAGACTCACCAACAGGTGTAGAAACACTGAATGGTTCACTAAGTTGCTCAGGAAGAACATCAAAATGAAGACTTGGATCATACCAGTGAAAACATCTGGCTAATCCTCTTGCTCTTGGCGATTATTGATAGCATAAAGATAGTTTCTTTCTCCGCATGTCCTTGAAGTAGCTCATCTAGATGCAATTCTATATAGTGGAGCAAGTAAAGAAGATTGGGCTTTATTGCCCCTCATTACCATTACTTTGTCTGCTCTTAGGACACTCTCTCATAAAATGACTGTTCTGGCCACACTTGAAGCAACTAGTGGAGCCATCACGACACATCCTTGAATGGCTCCTACCACACTTAGAACATGCAAGAGTCTTAGTACCCCTTTGTGCCTTACTACCTTGCAAATGTGCAGGTCTAGCTCTGAAGTTTTGAGAATTCTGACTATTGTACTCACATTAGTTCCTAGGTGCAGGTGTATTAGCAGATGATGGAGCAGGTCCTTTCTGCTTATGTTGGAAAGAAGACCGGTTCACATTACTCTTTTGCTGCCCGGATTTATTCCCTGATGTCTTAGCCCTCTTATTCTCAAACTCTTCTCTATCCTTCAGCTGGTTCTTCTCAACTTGTTGAACATGGATCAGCAGCCTGTCTATGCCCATGTAACCTATTAGCATGGCTGCCTTACTTTCCTTACTTGACAGACGAGGCAACTCAACAACAAATAAACTCATCCTTCTCATCATGTCGGCAACCACCTCTTAGCTCACGGGTAAATAAATTCCCCATGAAAGCACTCTCAAACTAGCCCAACTAACAATCGGTGATGCGTAAGAATGAGTAGAAAGAAACTATACAAAGATTAACTCTATCGCATGAAATGAATATGAAAGAACTGAGATATTTCCTAATTAATGCCGCCTCCTAATGATAGATGTGGCGTGCTTCACACCGATAACTAGGACTCTACAAACACGGTTTCATAGACTCCCTAGGACTCTTGAACTCTGTGCCCTGATACCAAGTTTGTCACACCCCGAACCTACACCCTGGGAGTGGCCGGCACTCGAGAACCATTGCTGGCCCCAAGCGAACCCTTGGCCTGGCTTATATACTCAGCGGAAGACTTTACTCAAGATAAATACTTTTAAAACAAGTAAACTAAACTGCTCAAACTATAACTTAGAATGTATTATAATAACATTAACTGCCAAAGTGGCAACTCAAGTTTCAACTTAACTGAAAAGGAAAAGTAAAGACTCATGAACTAACATCACTAACTCTTTCTATGAAGCCTCTAAACTTTGAGGGATGTCGGGACAAAACCCCTGATCATCCTAACAACCGAAATAAGCAAGCAATAAAACAAAACATAACCAAAGGGATCCTCCAAAAAGCAAGGAGGCTCACCAACTGACTCTGAGTGCTTAACTAGATCAATGATGCACTGGATGCCGATCTTGGTTACCTGTGTCTGCATCATAATAAGATGCAGGCCAAATGGCATCAGTACATTGAATGTACGAGTATGCGAAGGGAATTCTAAAAGAAGACATAAGCTTGAAAGGAACTGAAGAACTTACCTGGATAAACTCAACTGAACTGAACTGATTTCAATATAAGGCAGTCTAAATAAATGCAGTATAAACAAAAGCTTTAAAACATGGTTTTCAACTCTGTGTATTTAGAAACACAATAATAACTTTGTATGTATTCAAAGATACGATATGAACTCTGTTATAAAAATACAAATATTTCTAATGTATATAAAAATACAAAATACTAATGTGGGAGTTTCTCTAACCGACAACCATCACTTAAGAGTTAAAGTGATGATACAACATGTCAGGGCCGTCCTATACCTTGCTGAGGGGGTATAGAACCTGAACTACTAAGTGGATCAACTAGTCTATGCTAGAAAAGCACTAAAAGAATCATCTAAAAAGTATGACCCTTTTCTATCCATGATGGCTACATGGTATATGGCGGCTCAGAGTTTTCTGAACTCTCGCCCATATCTGTGCTCAATACTACTCCCAAAATATACTAGCTCTTTATGTTTAAAAACATAACTTATTTCTGTGGTTTGAGATAATTGCTCAAAACTTAGCTCAAAGACTATCTTTGAAATCTCAGTTTCCCTTCTTGCTTAATTATGATAGCATTTACTCTTTTCTGAAAACTAGCTGAGAGGCTCTTTGGAAAACAAAGTTTCCTTTCTTGCTCAAATGTGAAAACATTTACTCTTTAACTAAAAACTAGCTCAAAGGCTCTTTTGGAAATCAAAGTTTCCTTACATGTTTAAATGTGAAAACATTTTAAACTCTTTGGGAATACATAGTCCCCATATACTTTTGAAGAAATGAACTTCAATTTTACTCCAATGGGCATATCTCACTCACACGAACTTGGAATCGCGCAAACTCGGCGTTGGAAAGATTGTTCCAACATATTTCCTACGATATATGGAAAGAAACCTAACTCATTCTGAGCTAGAAGTTATGGTCATTTGAAGTTGACCAAAACTCAAACTTAACTTAACTTAACCAATTTTCCAGATTTTTATTATTTCAAAAAAAAAATGACTATTTCCAATTATTACACTTTCTAATTCTAGCTCTTTCTAGTTCTTTTAATTTGCGAGATGTTACATAAAGTAGGATTTATTGTGCCCTAAATGCAACCAGGAGTTATTGTGCTCTGTCAAGACATGAAAAATAAAATA
>JAJOOO010027963.1:0-14554 GCA_029582685.1 Solanum piurae
CAGTAATTTGAGCTTCAAACGCAACAGAGATCTACTCAAATGTCAACACTACTGCAGGACTTCAATCGATCCACAATCGAGTTGATCGAGAATAGAGAAATTAACAGAGGACAGTGAATTCTTTAGAGCTCTGATACCATGTTGAGAGACTCCATTAATGGGAGTTAAGAACACTTAGAGAGAAGTTGAGGGAATGAATCAAATCTTATTCATTCAATCTGTGTGTTCATATGTTGATTACACAGATATATATACAAGTATAAAAAGGAATATTTGACAGCTGTAAATCCTAACTAACTAAGATGCTCTTTTAACTAACTTTATATACCTAACTAACTAACTACTCAAGTCTAGCATATAGTTAATTAACTATGTCCTCAACACTTTTCTTTTCAGAGATCTTCACCTACAGCTTAAAATGTTCACACTTAAATACTCTATATATTGTGTAAAATGTGTGACTTTTGCATAAAAGTTACGTAGAATTCTAGTGAAAAGTTACGTAGGTACGTAGTTAGTGTAGGGCTACTAATAACCTGGCATAGTTTTCAATATAATTAGATCATCAACTTAATTCAAAGTGTAATTGATTGATCCATATAAATCAAACCTATACAGTTTACTTCTACTATAAATTTAATGGAGAAGTATTGAAAATATTTCTGATATTGACGTAGATTATTAGTTTCGTCTCTGAACTATTGACAATCTTAAAAATATTCATCTACTTGACTAAATAAATTTAGATACATCCTCAATCTGATATATGACATAACAATTGGTCTTCAACTCTTGTAAGAGCAAGAGATCACTCTTAATAAAAAAAAAGTCGAGAAAAGTCTTGAAAACACCTCTAAACTTGGCGGGAATTTAAGAGTGTGTTTCATTCACATTGTAAGATCGGTGGTGTATTTAAGTTCAGTAGTCAAATAAATGAAGATTTTTAAAATTGTCAATAATTCAAGGATGAAACTAATAATTTACACCAAATTTAGAGGTGTTTTCAATACTTCTCTCTAAATCTAAATTAAACTGACAAATCTCAATTGCTTAGTAATGTCTTGCCTTACTCATCTAATAATTTTTTCAAAAAGAAAAGGAAAAGAAAGAACAATATTATTAAATACCTTTTCAATCTGATTTTCTTTGATTAAATGTTTTCTAATTCTTCTGTACATACTATAAGGCAATGTTTTAAGTTTATAACTTTACGTTTACATGTTAGCTAATTTGAAAACTTGAAGTTTCAAAAATACTTTGCTTTCAAATTTGTTTTAAAAAATTTCAGTTCTCTAAGAAAATTTCTGAAAACTAAGTTTCTGAAACTATACATTCAGAAAATAAACTTACTATAATCATGTTTGGATTGACTTTAAAGTTGATCAAACCTACCTTTAAATTTTTTTTACTTTTAGAAAGTGTTTGACAAAATTAATAATACCTGAAAATAAGTTTTAAATGAAGTAAAAATGATAGGAATCACATAGTGTAGGATCTAAATTATATCCTATTCCTAGCATACTAATTTCAATTTTACAAAAATCCCTTAAAAAAGAGACATCCAGATACATACCTGCCGTCCGGATATATCATAACTGATACATTGAAAAAGGCCATTGTTGCGCTTAATAAGGAAAAAGAAACGTAAAATTATTTTTCTTATTTTAATTTCCACTATTCACGCTTAACTGATTGGCATCAGTTGATCTCAATAGGTAACAAATTCACAAATTTCAAATTTCAAAATTTCATCTTCTCCATTCAGACTCATTAATTTCAAAAAAGTGATAATCTCAATTAACTCAGAAAATTGTTGAGACATTCTAGAATTTTGGTGAGCGAGGTGAGTTATGAAGGTTACAAAAATAACGGAATTGTTGTTGGACAATCGATTTCATTTATGAATCTCAAAGTTGTCATTTCAGCCGAGTTGGAGATCGATGATGTTAGAAAAAACATTGAAATCCGATATATCGTAGAAGGTTACTCATCTCCATTGAAAATTAAGAACGACATGGATGTGAAACTACATTTGGAAGTGAAAAAAAATGAGCTTGAATTTGCAATGTATCCATTGTGTATTGATACAACAGATAAGATTGGTGGAGAGATACATAGCTTTGATGGTACATCCGGTGAAATTATGTGTGTCAAAGGTACATAAAGACAGAAGCTCTTGCAGTGGTTTAATCAAGAATTTGTGATTCATATTATATTTCAAAAATAGATGTTACAAATTACATAATTGATTCAACGAGTTTAGAGGTGAAGACAGGTCAATTGTATAAGGATAAAGCAACACTCATAGATGTAATGGCGAAATATAAAATAAAGCACAACTTCAATTTCAAAGTAAAGAGATCTGATAGAAAAAGATAGGTGAGTATTTGATTTGTATTGTGAAGTGTATGAATGGTTTATATTTTGTGTATCAGTAAAGTGTTGTGCTTTTGATACATAAGAATCATATTAATTAATTGTTTTAGTAGTTAATATGATTTATATTTTGTGTATCGGTATAGTTTTTGATTTTGATACATAAAACTACAATTAATTAGTTGTTTTAATCGTTAATATGATTGTATGACATAGTTATAATTATCAGTGTAATGATTGGCTCTTAACTGACTGTATCATACATTAATATTATTAGCTATTGTATCGAGTTATTTTTTTTTGTATTTTTTGTGAATTAGATGATATTGATAGTATATTCATGATAAATCAGATGTAAAGATACATTATAGTAAGGATACATTGATTGTAAACTATTAAAGTGTTTGATGGGATCTATCAGTATTTAGTATAAAAAGGTAGTAAATAAAAGATACATGCAACTAATTCATATATAATTATATGTATCAGATACATTTCGTATGAATGAGCTATATTATGTGTATCAGTATAATGTTGTGTTTTTGATACATAAAAGTACAATAAATTAATTATTTTCGTTATTAATATGGTTGATACATTAATATATATTAGTCTTTGATATTTTGTGAAACACTATAACGTTATATATTTCAAATGTATTTGGTGTATGTATTGATATGATGAAAAAAATATGTACAACTATGTGTTAGTGTGCTTTTCGGATGAATATAGTTGGAGTGTGAAGGCTTCATGCAAGAAAAAACTGATGTATTCAAAGTGAGATACTTCAATAGTGAACATACGTGTACATTGCGGGATAGGATACTAACAAAAGTCCAAGCAATAGTAGGGTTTGTTAGTGTGTGAATACTCCTAAATTGGTGAACCATAAATAAATTCATACTCCGAAAGATGTAATTGATGATATTAAAAAAATCTATGAGATTGAAATATCTTACCAACAAGCATGGCGTGCAAAAGAACGTGCACTAGAAATGCTAAGGGGCAAACCATCAGATGGATGTAGATGAATGTCGAGATACATATACATGCTAAATTTTGTGTATCCAAATTCATATATAAAGATACACAAGTCGGATAAACATGAATTCATGTATATGTTCATAGCCTTGAGGCCATTGATGAAGGGATTCGATTTCTGCAGACCAATAGTTGTTGTGGACGATGTTCATCTTGGTGGAGCTTACAAAGGGACTTTCTTTTTATCAGTAAACATACTTGATGGGGAAGGTATGCCTTTTTTGTTATGAAAAAATTATTTTATTTGTATAATAATGTATCTATATTTTGTGTATCAATATAGTGTTGTGATTTTAATACATAAACTACAATAAATTAGTTGTTTTGGTTATTGATATGGTCGATACATTAATATATATTAGTCTTTGATATTTTTTCAAACACTATAACGTTATATATTTCAAATGTATCTGGTGAAATTATTTTATTTGTATAATAATGTATATATATTTTAAATGTTATGTATCAAAAGAAATATGGGTGCTTCTCTATAATTAGGTTGCATATTTCCATTGGCCTATGGAGTTGTAGACACTGAGAATGAATGTTTGTCGACATGGTTCTTTGAACAATTTAAAAATGCTTTTGGAGAGTGTGAAATATGTGTGTTGTATCATATAGAAATGAAAGTATTATGAAGAGTGTAAGCATTGTGCTCCCAAATGTACCTCATTATACATGCATATGACATCTTTTTGTACAAACCTCAAAAGGAGCAGAAACATCCTAAGTGATTTATTCTACTCTATGGCCAAGACATACCGAAAAGAGGATTTTGATAAATTAATGGCTAAGGTGGAAAAGATTGATCATAGGGTTAAGGAGTACCTTGAGGATGTTGGGTATGAGAAGTGATCGAGAGTTCATGCAACAATAAACAGGGGTAGAATGATGACTTCGAACATCGCGAAATGTATCAATGGTTGTCTTGTTGAGGCGCCTCAGTTATCTATATTAGAATTCTTGGAAGAGGCTACAATTCTATTTTATTCTTGAAACTGTAAAAACAGAGAAATAGCCTCATATACAAAGGACACATTGGGGAGAAGATTTGAGGAGGTATTGATTGTAAACGTTTTTAAATGTTCAAAGATGAAGGTTTGTATCATAATACATAATTATATATTTATGTAACTAATTTTTTGTATCATTTGGTTGTTTGATCATCATTTCTTTGAAAAAAAATGTATCACTTATATTTTTATATTTGCAGGATGTTTCGTCATCTGAATTTATTTTCTCGATTTATGAAGCTGGAAGAAGATACATTGTTTGCCTTAAGCAGAAAATATGTACTTGTAGAAGATTTCAACTAAATGAGATACCTTGCGCACACGCAATTGCTGTTTTAAAGCACAAGAATGTTACAGATATGTATCCATATTGATCTGATTACTACAAGCTTGATGCATTAGCAAAAATTTATGAGGTTCCAATGCCAGATAAGGAAGATTGATCGATTCCGAAAAATGTCTTAGATGAAACTGTGTTGCCACCTAAATACAAAAGAATGGTTAGACGAAGAAAACAAATACAGATGAAAAGATTGCAATAAACACATTGTTGTGGACGCTGTGGACAAGAAGGTCACAACAAAAGAACTTGTACTATGTTCCCGAAAGAACAGTGACATCGTTTGTTTTTATAAGACATTCATATTTATGTTTACTTTTTTTCAATTAAAAGTTTTTCCAGTTTCATATTTGACAGTAAATAAAGTGTATTGTTTGAATTTTCCACTTTTGATACAATATTAATGAGTGTTGCTATTGAATTTAGTAGTTCAAAATGATTTGTGTGCCAATGATATATCCAATATACTATTATTGAGGTGTTGTTGTAAATACAGATAAATTTTGAATGTATCAATTTTAAGTAATAATTGTTATGTTATTGCTGTAGGATTGATCCAATAAATGATACATAATTTATACCATTAAGTATAACAACAATTTATATGATACATAGTTATAAATATGTATCATATACATTATATATGATGTATCGTATAGATAGTTATATGTCATATATATCATATACATTATAATAATTGTATCATATATTTTATATCATAACTAAACTATCTATTAAGAATAAGATATAAGTAAATCAGTTATGTGTTTAAATCTTAACTTTGTATAAAAAATGTATAATGCTAAAGTTTAAGAATAAAGTGATCCATAATGTATCAATAATAATATATTGAAAACACGAAATTTAAGGAATTACAAAATATTGTAATATGATTATGTTTTTATAAAAACACTTTAAAACTTAAGTGAAATTGTCTTAAAAAAAAAAAAAACCTTGTCTATGCATCGATACTTAATTACTACTCTATGTGAATTAAATCTTCTTCGAGTGGTGTTGTGGATTGACCCTTAGGCATTGATGGATCATCATTTTTGCTGACGTATTCATCATTGCCTTGTTGATGCCATATCTCCACAACAATGTTGCATATCTATTGCGTAGATACTCTGGATGAAAATCATATTTGGGTATATCGATTTGCTCGCTCAAGAACTTCAAAAATGTAGCTACTTATAACCCTCAGTCTTTATAAATAATGCAGAATATAAATTATAAAAATAAATTACACATATGATTCAAAATAAGAAGATACAATACTTACATGCTATCACTTCTTTGTTGCATAATATCTTGAGAAAATTCAACATTGAATGGATATTGTGGCTCCAAAAGTGTACCATTTTCTTTGTAATTGTATGCATCAAGTTCTGCCCAGTTTGTTCGCTCTATTTTTTCAAAAATATCGCTATCGAGAAGGTAAGAAGGTAGCATTACCGACAACTTTTTTATCTCGCCAGCATGTACTTTTTTTCTTGAGCCTAACGTAGAGTCATACACGCGTATTAACCTCTGTCTTTCAGTTCAACAACAGCCAACACCCAATGAAATTGTCCATCACAGTTAACCAAAATGTAAACGTCGTCTACAGAATGCCATGGTAATCCAGCAGGTATTGAAAATTCTTTGATGATGTTGGTGATTGACCTCTCATATACAGATACAACTGACGCACGATCAATGTGTTCTTGGGTACTAATCTTGTCATCAGCACAACTGTTATAGTACCTTTGATGTGTGACTTGAACAATTTTTTAACTATTGTGTATCTGTATTGGTTCATGCTGTGAAGTTTTAATTTTTTACGAAGGTAGTAAAAAATAACATCGATGTGCTACACGAAAACATAAGAAACATAATTATACATTTGTCAAAAGAATATGATGAAATAAGTGATACATTAAGTAATAATGTTGACAAATACTACTTTGATAGTTGGTGTCACGCTCCGAGGCTACCCCCTGGACGCGAACACGGGACCTAGGATCACAAGTGACCCCAAGTTAACCCTGCTGGCATAATCATGAGCATACTAAAGATAACTGAATAATAAAAACTGTGCGGAAGCTATAATCATAAATAAAATGAAAAGATGGGGAAAATACCCATATACTATAACTGAGATGAATGAAAACTGATGAGTTTAATACAGAGAAAATATTAACTCATAACCAAGCTGAATCTAACTATGTCTGAAAATAGCCTCTAAACTGACTAGAAATGTTGGGACATGCCCCAACTAAGTCTAGCAAAACTGAAACTAAAGGACTAGAAATACTGAAAAGAAACTCATGACTAATGTCCTCGGAGAATGAGGACTCACCACTGATTCTGCTGAATTGGAGATTGGGAACCGATCTAAGCGTGATCTGGATGTTGAGAACCTGAACCTACATCACGAGAAGATGTAGCGCACGTATGCGTCAGTACTTAAAAGGTACTGAGCATGCAGGATAGAGTAAAACGGAAATAACATATAACTGAACAAAGCAATAAAGCAATGAAATAATTTGAACATGATATAAATGTTGAATACTGAGCTAACTGAATGCAATGACCAACTTATAACATGCTGAGACTGAAATACTGAATAAACTGATACATGGTCAATGCAATAGAATCTGACTGAATTATGGGAGCTACTAATAACCGATAATAAAACCACATGAGCTAAATGTGGAGTCCGATGTATACGCCCCATCGAGAGGACCCAATATACCCTTCCATAGGTATAGAGGCATGCTGGTGTGACCACTGAAATGATGCCCACAGAGGGGACTTACAACCTACATGGCTAGTAGTTCTAGGATTATTTGGGTACGCTGAACCCTATTCCAACTCGGTATTATGTTAATCCCAATGGATTAAGTGATTAACACATTATGACTGAATTTTTGTAAGTTACTGGATAGCTCAGACTAAACATGCAAACTGAGTATGCAACAATTAAACTGATATTGATGCATTAATAACTGAGGCATGTATAACTGAATAACTGAAATATCTGACCTAGCATGTGTAATTCAAGAACTAAAGAAATAAATAGCTAGGGTTCTGGAATTCATGCAATAAACTGAATATTAACATACTATATTAACATACTAATCTGATTTGGATCATTCTAACAACTAAGAACCCAATAATTCTAACATTCAAGAAACCCTAGGTCTAGTCATAATAAGGGAATCAAGAAACTGACTGAAAATTAGGGACCTAATGGGTGAAAGGAACCTACTAGTGAAATCCCACATACCTGGTGATGAATTCCATGGAGAAATCTTTAGATTTCGGGGCTGGAACTGATGGAACCTTGTTGCGTTCTTGAACTAGGGTTGGTTGCCTCTTTCTCTCCTTTCGCTTCTAATTTTCTAAGATTTGATTAAAGATCTGACTTGGGTAAGTTCTAGTTATTTTTTAGGCTTAAACTGACTAAAACCACAAAATTTAGGGTTAAAACAACGAAGTTTAGGAGTCCAACGAATAAGGAAAAGACCGAAATAACCCTGACTTAAACTGCAGACGGGCTGACCACGGCCACCTTCACGGACCGTGAAAGGGACCACAAACCGTGAAGTCGGTCGTTGTCTGGACTAGGTTTTGAAAACTTGGGGGTTTGAACTACGGCCACTACCACTGCCCGTGTGGAGGACCACAAACCGTGAAAGTCCCCGTGGTCCTCACTTGGGCTGAGGTCTAGAGGCTTCATGTTGGGTGTCTACTAGTTAAACTCCACGGAAGCTCCCACGGACCGTGTGAAGGACCACGGACTGTGAAAGTGTTTGTGGTATTCACTTGGACCTGAGGGTTCTAGGGCCAAGCTGGGGGATCTACTGGTCTGACACTACGGACGCCACCACGGCCCGTCGTTGTGACCACAGCCCGTGAAGAGTCCCGTGGTCTCACGCCTGGGCCTGGTGAAGTCCAAGTCTGGACCCCGGGCAGGTTAACGGACCGTGGACCCTATCACGGTCCATGAACCCTGCCGTGGTTCACTGATTCAGGTAATTTCTGCAAAAAATAATAATTCTAGGCCTGGTTTTCGAGGTGTTACAGTTAGATATATTATTAGAATGCACCTGCTACATTCTTTTGTATCAGATACACTTGTAACAAATGTATCAGATAAATTAAAGAATATGTTAATTAACAAATTTACCTGATCAGTTCAGTATTTATTTGGTTGTGACATGACATAGAATCAGTTTTTGTCAGTTGGACATGCAACAATACAATCCATCCTCTCAAATTCAAATGAAGATTCTTTTACTTTGTATTTGTCCTCTGTTGATTTCCTATATTATTGTTTGTATTCAAAATAGATCAACTGGAAAAAAAATCACAACTATTTATAAAACTAACTTATTTGCATGAGTTTTGAGAAGACCACTGGTTATCCACTGGTAGAACTCATCAAGTAGGTTAGACGGGGCTTGGTATGTAATCCCACATCCTTCAAATGGAAAATACAGACGAATTTCATCATCCAATTTCTCTTTCCCCTTCTCACTAGACCCAAAAGAAGTCAAATATGTAGATTGTAATATTTTTTAAGGAATTTTGTTTCTTGATGCATGAGTCTTTGAATCGGTTCAAGCAACAATCTCTATTATTAAATTATCAATGGATAATTGACTGTCTAATAATAAATCGTGGCTGCCAGTTAAATCATGTGGATTGATCGCATTCAAAGGTTGAGAAGGAATATGATTTTTTCCTAGATGAGAAATAAGTGCATCTATGACTTCTTGAGTTTCAGAAGATATTGAAGTCGATGTGGTAGAATCTTAAATGTTATGATGTTATAAGATTTTTAGATAAATTCAATAAACAATATGATAGTGTCGTGATACACAATTGAAAATTTTATCAATGTACAAACTGTTACTGGATCTGGGACAGATTGACGGATGTTGTTTTGAACTGTATCTGCACCATCTTCATTCATAGTTGCTTCATTGAGAAAATAAGGGACTTTATCTGCTGTTGCATCCTAGAGAATAGCGTGTTGTATAAATCAGATATACTATAAATTGATGATGTATAATAAACAGCAAATTTTAATTTATCTAACAACTAATAATCAAATAAACTACAATTATCATAGTACTAAAGTTTTGATCATATTAATACCTTCTTATGCTCACTCGCTTCTGTATTGACATGAATATTTTTATTTAATTTGAGGGATGTAGTTCTACAAAATCCTCAATTTCTTGTTGATTCTTTGTAGTATCATTATACTGTGTTTATAGTTTTATAACAAAAATATTATTAACAACACTGTTTATGATACATCGTTTAATTTGCTGGATCAATATAAGTTGGAGTATGTATGTAATTTATAATGTATCATTGATAAATATAACTATTATTGAATTATAGAATACAATGTATCAAGTAAATTATATAAAAATGAATGATGTGGACTAATACATATTATTTTCATTTCGATACAATTATTTTAACAAATGTATCAAATAAGCGTGTGTGATAGAACCTAACATTTAATTTTGTTCTAAAATCATGTATGACATATATAATGAATTGTAAAGATTGTTTCACTAAATATTGTATCAGATACATACCTCTGCATTAGCATAGATTCGATCTTCAACCTCAGTTGCATATACATTATAGGCAAAATCCATTTGTATTGGTGAAGTTGGTTGATCAAACTGAAAGGTATTTGATTGAGCTTCAACATTGCTTTTTGATCATACATTTCAATCGTACACGATATAGATTTATCGAAAACATCCTTCATCAATGAATTAAGAACATAATAACCTATGCAATTAATACACAAAAATACTACATATGTAACCTGCTATCTTTTGTGAATTTTTGTATTTTCTGTGGACAGATTTCATCAACTGGGAGTGATTTTCCTTTATTAAAGCCTCAAGAGAATCAAATTTCTTGTCAATCTAGAAAAAAAAAATGTCAACAAAATGTAGAGTCAAAATACAATAAATAAATAAAATCGATATCAGTACTTACGTAATTCTTTAGATATTCTATTACTTCTTCAATATTGAGATTTACAGACTCAAAATTTTTGGCATGTGAAGAAACATGAAAAGTAGATACATTAGCAGTCGGTGTCGGTCTTTCATCTGGAATTGAAAACGGCTGATTTATTGGCACATTTGACTTCTCTGGTTGTTTATTTTCCGACACCTTTGTGTTAGGTGTATCAACTTTGTTTCTTCTTTTGGGTGGTGGTGGAGATGATGTATCAGAAACCCTTGATGATCTCCTTGCCAACTGCTCAAGAGGGCTTGTGGAAAAATCCTCGAATTCTGAAATATCTTTTGATTGTACTTTTTTTGGATTAACAGATGTTGTGGATGGTCCATAAAGAGGAGCATATTGATTTGTCAGGTAAATCTAGAGCTACAAGTTCCTCCGGTGTTGAATAAATATTTGAACATGCATCTGAATGACAAAATTAGTTAAAGATTAAAACACATAATTATGTATCACAATAGAAAAAAATTGTTATAGAGATTTATACTTGAAACCTTACATTTATATACATAATTAATATACAAAAATAATCTCAAATGTAAAAATAATGTTACCTGAGTGAAAACGCTAGACGTAAACATTTCAAACTTTGGCTTTACAATCACAACCCTCCAATAACAAATCTTAGGGATCACATTCCCCTTTTTAACGGTAATCTTTGGATTTACTTTAGGTGCACATTCATAAATTCATACATTCAGTGTATATGGCATGATAAATGATAGATTTTTTTATCAAGTCTTGTCTGAGTGATTTCATCAGCTTGTTGAATGCAATTTGACCTCAAGGAAATAGTTGATACCTACCATCTTCGGCCCTTAAGAATTCATCGATCGATATCGAAAAATCACCAAGTTGAGATAAAATAAACGTATGGACAAAGTACAGGATCTCCATCTAAACGACATCTTGATTGTTCTCCCAAGTGCCCATCAAAAAGCGTTGAAATGAGACGACTCTTACTTATACTGGTAGTTGCATCAGAGAAGTACTTTTGGAATAACCTGTTCGGTGTGGATTCTTGGTATGTAAAAATTTTAACATTGTCCTTGCATTTCATACCAGTTATTATCACAAATTCCTTGATGCTAAATTACAAAATATTCTCATTAGCATGTCGAATATGCAGCACATTTGAATTGTCATGTTCCAATTCCAACAACAATAAACACTTAATTATTTGTCCTTGAAAATTGTATTTGGAAATATTTAGGTATGGTCCAAAAATGATACTCTTGAATAGTTCAATACCCTAATTCCTTATGGACACTTTGATTTCATCTAAGAAGTTTGTGATGTGCGTGGTTTCAAACCTTAATGAGTGTGTTGGTATTTTTTTAATAACATATTTCATGGACTGCAATTCAAAAGACAAATCATAATATTAGAATAATATCATTTCAATAATATGATACATTTTGGGATAATAGTCAAATATGAATACAATTAAGAGTAACCGATACATAATACAAAAAATTTGAAACATGAGCACACTAGATTATATTTGATACATAAATAAAATTCACCAAATTAAATAACAAAAATCTTCAATATATCATGAACATACTTTGTATTTGATATATTACATATAAACTGAAAAATCAAAAGATACAACATAATTTTGAGATACATCATAATGATATATTCTGGGATATTAGAGTAGATGAATATAACTAACATTCACTATTACATAATAGAATAAGTTTGAAACATGACGAGTCTATATTGTGTATGATACATAAATAAAAAATACCAGATCAACACAAAAAAGGCTTTATTATATATTATGGACATAATGTATTATATATTATGGACATAATGTATTGTATATGATACAATATTATGAATATAACAAACAAATGACCCACTATGAAATTTGTAATTTGATACATACATTCGAACTACTAGTAAAAATATAAAATAAACATAAAACATATATGTGGAAAAACTAATTTAAATAGCAATGTATCCCCATTGATTTATTGATACACAAAAAAATATATCATATACTCATTCAGATTTTAAAAGCTAATATATAGAAATTATATGATACATTAATGTGAACATTACATACAAGAGCTCAGATTGAACTTTGTTATATGATACAATCCGACCACCTTTTCACTACTATGCTAAAATTAAAATTTTAATGTATCAACCCTTTACAAATCGATGAGTATCCAACAGAATATGAGAACATTGTAATGAAAAATAATGTATTACTTTTGCTCTGAATAACCCATATACCATAGCACATGCAAATTAATGCCTCAGTTTGTTCAGATCCAACATATCAAATAACATATCAAATATCAAAATTCAAACAAATAATACGAAAATACATACTTTGGATAGTGAAGGCCTGGAGATTGGCAGTGTTGTTTTCCTTCCTCTCTTTTTTGAGGGGCGGAGGCGTGGGGAGGGGGGGTTTACAACATTTGATTTTGAGGATGATGGTGCTTCCTTGTTCGACTTGGAAATACTTTGATTCTTCTTCATTGCTAGTGGGTCGTGCAAAATCTTGAATCTGTTTTCAGCCCATTTGTCATCGTCAGAATCATATATTTGATTAGTATTAGAAGAAATTGATTGAGTAACCCCAATATCCATATGTATCATGAACAGAACTTTGAGCAAAAATAAAGAACTCGAATAAAACAACAATGATGAAGGCAACCCCTACCTATTCAGATGTTTGAAATTGAATGACTGGAAAGAGAATCGTTTTGAAATCAACTTGATAACACCTAACAATTCGGAGAAAATTCGGGGAGAAAAAAAAGGAGTTGAAAAGGAAGTGTGTAAACGTGGGTTTTACTGGTCAATATTATGTAACCGAAAGTTTTAAGAATTGGGATAAAAAAGGAATTTTTGAAATATTTAAAAAAGGTAGGGGAAAATGGAGAATAATGAAACTTAAATTGTGTATATAAGTAATTTATCCTTATAATAACTCCATAGTTAAAAGTTAAAAGTAGATACCCCTTACTTTTCATTTTTTAGCTTAAAAGTCACGTAAGTTTGACTTTTTAAAAACTACTTTTTAAAACCTATTTTTTTAAAATTAAGTCAAACGGATTCTAAATATGTTTTTCAAAGGAATTCCTTCGAATCAAACTAAAACAAGACATGACAATTACTCTCTTTCTTTTTTTGGTTTCTCTAAGGTATTTGCTTAATTAGATCTCCACAAATACAAATTCGTACAACATAAAGTTTGTTATATGATAAAACATAATAAAATTCATTTGTGTAAGGTCCATTAAAAGAGGGAAGCATTCCCTATTAAAAAAAGGGAAAACTGCATAAATTGGCCATAAAATCCAAAATAATTACATATTCATACTCCATTCTTTCAACAACAAAAAAATACAGCCCATATCCCCCACATTAAGACTGATAATTTTAGCTTAACTCATTATAATTTATTGCATCTATATTATCTTCTTCACTTTTTTCTTGTTGTACAATGATTTGTACTATTTTTTCTTTTAGATCCCTGTCTAATTTTTTGATTACCTGTAGTATAATTACTAAGGTTTCATATGGTATGTACCATAATGGATTTAACATTTTTAATGTTTTACTTAAGGCTCTGATACCAATAATTTCAGCTGTTTCTTTTTAACAGGGTTGCGGATAAATATGCTGCAAGACATAATTGATGCAACATAAAGTTTATGCTGTAAAACAACATGATGAAGATTATGCTGTAAAAACCACATAATTTTTCAAA
>JAJOOO010027965.1:0-19165 GCA_029582685.1 Solanum piurae
CCATATTTTCAAATTCTAACCGACTTTAAACTGTCTAATTACTGCAACTCCCTTGCTCCTTTTTCTGACTTTTGCTTAATAGGGAGAATAAAATGAATCAGTCTCCCAATGCGATTTGCAGATCGTTCAACTCAGCATCATACTAATGTCTATTGTACACATTCTCAGTATATCTAATAGTATATAATACATGATATTATCCATCTTTTGCAAATGTCATCACCCTTGATTCATTAATTTTAAAATTTTAACAAACATAATATTTTGACTATTGGGCCCGTGCTTGCCACGGGCCTTCCCCATCTAGTATATATATATATAATACTTGAGTCGAACTAGACACAGAATGTAATTAATGGGTTTAAAAGTTATTCTAAAATATTCAACACCACTATTATATGACTTGTTTCTTCAATAATTAATATCCACGTTCCCATCTCCTTAAAACACCAACATTTCAGCCCCTAATATAATATATTAGTAGATGTTATAATAATGTATTATGTTTATTATGGATGTGATAAAGATGATAATGGAACTTTTAATATCTTTAATAAGAACTTCGAATTGAAGGTTTAAAAATGAATTTTTTTTAAAGAAAATGCTAAAAAGTTGTTTTTACAAAGTATAAATAAAATATCTTTTTATTTGATTTGTTACAAATCAACCTTCAATTTTGATTGAGAGGGTACATCAACGGCCTATGCCCTTCCATCCCAAATTGATTGTTTTTGTATTTATTGTAACTTTATTAATCTTATTAATTAGCATATTTATTGTATTTGTTTTTTTGTGATGATGGGAATATTTTTCTGTCCAACAATAGATGTTAACTATTGACTTTGCACACTTCTTAAGAAACTATAAACAGATGGTTACTTTTGCTATATCATACTTTGAATATAATAAATATAATGTCTTGAAAAATGTAATAGAAAAATTATTTTAATTAATGATAAGAGTAAATTAGGAACCAAGTGTAAATTATTCATTGATTTCATAAAGTGGACTAGTTCTTTTCATGTGTCAAAACAACTTGTTGATCAACACATGCTCCCTATATTTGTTCAAGTCTCGAAAAACAAGACCCAAATTGTAAATGTCTTTGTCAAATTGGACATAATTTTGTGTGTTCTTAAGTACACTAGCGATAGGTTGGGATTTGCCTAAGGTACCCCCAAATTCAATAGATAATTCATTTGTGTCATGTATCCTTTTTTGGTGTTCAATATTCTTATCTCGTGACACGTCAAATTAAGTACATTCCATTATAATATTTTTTTCTATCAAGCTCAACCTCCGTATAATTGTTTTGATGCTAAATTTGATTGTTTGAAGACCTAGAACAATCATTTTTTTATGTGAGACCAAAGTCCTACAAGATCCTGCAATGGAGTTGTCTTCGTTTAGTCACAACTACCTTAGATAAACCGAACACTTCATCTTTTCCAACATCCGCCTAGCCGCATCAATCGATTTGTGTTTGTTCTCCAGATTCTCTTCATTATTAGAGTTAAAAGTTGTAGCTTCTTCAGAACTATTCGCAATAGCTCGATCAACAGTAGCATCCCTAGCATCCTTGACAGCCCCCAAATTATTTCGAGAATCTCTTCTTTCACCAGAATTATCATCAGGGACCAACTGTCCCTCTTCTTTTTTGTTGCTTTTGTTCTGAAATTTAGCATTTATAATCTCTTGCATCACCTTGATATTGTTCCATATTCAAACCTTTATCCACTACATCATTCTGATTTTTAACACCTACCTTGCCAAGAAACAAACAACATTTATTTTCATCATGTCCTTGTCGTTTACAGTGCATACATACCTTGGGAGATTATCATAAACGGACTCTTAATAATGCTCAATAACTTTGCCTGAATCCGTCCACAAAGGATAACATTATTTTTTTGGATGCTTATCCAGTAGATGACCTTAACTCTAGCAGTACTTGGCCAGGTACGTTCTTGAGTGGCTTTATCTACAACAATTGATTTCCCAATGACTGAAGCAATTGACAAAAGTGTTTTTTCGACAAAAAGATTTGGCGGCAGATCTGGAAAAAATATCCATATCAATGTTTTCTATGCTTCTTCCTGATTAGGATTGACCCATATAGTCCAAAGACACGTTATAAATAGAACCCCTTCACCATTGAATTTGATACAACCAAAATTTCTTGACAAAACGTGAACGAAGTCTTCATAAATCAAGCTTAATCAAGTGACGAAACTCAAGTTGTCCAATGTTACAATGACCTTTAATATCGAATTTTAAAAAAAAATAAACTTGTGTAATTCATGTAAATCTGGTTTTCCTAAGAAAATTTGAGAATAACGACTAGATGTAGTCCTTCCTCTATGCTGAATTTATTAATTAACTTCATCCATGGTGAGTTCTTCTCCACGAATGAATTTAATTGGTTTCAACTCAATTTTGGATATAAGACTAATAGAAGAATTGGTTTGAAGTTGTGCAATGTATGTTGATTTATGTGTTGGATCGGTAGTATTTTAGATATGTCGTGGTGGTGTTTTGTCCCAAACAGAAGGTTGGGACACGGCTAAAACAGTCATAAGACTGTCGCCCTCAAATCTCCATGAGAGAGGAGAAGAGTTTAGGTTTAGGGTTTTTATTTCATATAAAACTTTGTATTTATGTTGATCTATCAAGCAATTAACTATTTTTCTATTTATGCAAATCATGCAAAGATGACAATGATCGTAAAATAAAAAATAACATAGTGAAATCATCTCAAGAATATTACACTAACTTCATAAACATGATTTGATCATAAGGACATTATCAATTTCAATATTTGAAAAGGTAGTTCATAAGATTGAAAGCCAACATTTATAAAAATTATTGATGTTTTAATTAGGAAGAGTACTATAATATGTGTTGCATTCTTCTTCTTTTCTTAGCCAAATTCTTGTCTTACTGAATTTTCCTAGCATGATCTTTTATGAGATAATTAACAATCCATATTACAAGATATGTGTGTTATTTTTTCTTCACTAGAATTTTTTTTCAACAAAACATGTTAGGTATGAACATCCAAAGGGAGTGATATAAAACTAACCTATGGATGCCACTAGAAATAAATCTCCGCTACTCCCAACTCTCATTTTTATTATGTAGAATAACTTTTGCATACTTTTTAAATTTTAGGTGTATTTTACATGTAAGGCGCATGAGTGGAGCTGCAGTGGTGTTAGGGTGTTCATTGAACACTCTTCATTGAAAAATTACTTCATATATATTTACTTTAAATTATATATTATTTTTAGACACCCTCAAAATTACTAATGGAGACTTATAGCACAGTAACAAGGGTATGCATGCAACTTGCACGATGGCGAGGTTTGATTCTTTGCGTTTGCATTTTTTTTATTGTGGCCTGCTTAAAATATGTAAGATATTAAAAAAAATGCACAATATTGACGTGAAGTGAGTAGTAGCTTATCTAGTGGCAATTGAGTGCAGTAGTCTGTCGAGCAAGCAAGATTGAATCCCTATAAGGTTTTTATTTTTCCTGAATTTACTATGTGAAATTTGGACACCCGTTATGATTTTTTTAGCTACACCACTAGTAAGGCAACAAGTAAGCAAATAAATCATAAAATAAAAATATTTCTATACCAACAGGCAACAAAAAACAACCAACTCACCCATTCATTTCCTTTTCAGACCAACCAAGAAAATTTAAAAAAATTAAAATATTTTTCAACAACAATTTCTTTTTGGGGGAGGGGGGTAGGGAGTAGGGGTGATAGGAGTTGGGTGAGGTAAAAAAATCCTAAAACTTGAAACATTTTTTTAAAATATTTTTTAAATTTTGTTTTTTTTTGTTTGGGGGTGGTAGGGATAAAAATATATTTGAAATTTAAAAAAATTGAAAATTGAAAATTTTAATTTTTTTTTAATGAGGAGGGTCGGGTACGGGGTATGGGTAGGGTAATGAAAAAAAATAAAGGATGAAGTAGAGTTTTGGAAAATGTTTTGCTTAATTTTGGAAGAGAAATCATTTTCCTTAAATTTGAAGAAAATGAATTGATTTGAAAAACATTTTCCAAACATTAGAATAATGGAAAACATTTACCAAACACATCCTAAGTTGTCCTCCTTGTCATATTAATCTCGAGTTAATTTTTCTTAGGTCGTTACTCAACTTTTCAAGTGATTTTAGTAGATAAATTCATCAGTGAATGACCATTTGAGAAATTTAGTTCATATTCTTGAAGTGATTTTTCACAACAAAAGTCAAATCCATCCAAAATTAGTCATAATTTGCTATTGTTTTATGGTTTTTAATTCTTGTGATTGATTTTCTTGTCGCATATCTCTAGCACTGAAATATTCTTGGTGGGGCTAAAGCTTCCTTTAATTGAACCATAAACAATGTATACTTGTTCACTTGATATGATCTCGAATAGTTTTTATTTATTGAATTAAATTTTGTAATTAAATTAAACTCCAGATTCATTTCTTTAATAGTTATCGTAGTTCTTTAGGAGGTTGTTTCCCATGAAAAAATATGGTGCCCATGTAGTTTTTTTTTAAAAAAAAAATGTCATGCGTGACTCAGACTGCATCATTGGAGCTTGACATATATTTGTAGAGAAAATGTGGTTAAATAGTACGTAAAATTAAAGACATATTTGGAAAAGTGTTTGGTGTGTATCAAAAAATAAAATATTGACAATAGGCTGAGTATGGGCCTTCACATTAGTTGGTGAGATGTGACATTTGTCAAAAAAATATTATTCCATTATTAGCCTAAAACAAGAAGCAAGGAGCACTAAAAAAAACAAGATTAAAAAATTGACCATATATATAAAAATAACATACAAAAATGTAGAGATAATATGAAAATGACATCACTTAATTACAAGGAGGCCAGTTTCCTAGTCTATTGCCTCAATTGCATTATGGTAGATTGAAAATCATATTAGAATCCTTGACCCCTTCTAATATAAAATGTGATATATAGTATGATGACATTTCAATAATTTATTTATTCTTTACAATAGATATGGGTAATATCTATGGAAACTCTTGTATACTCCACTGCATTCGGAAAAGGACCTATTTTTAAAATATATATATTGATTGTAGTCATGTAAATGACGAGTATAAAAAGTTGAAATATAGAAAGTGAAAATTAACAGGGTTCTGATCAAAATCATCCTTATTATTTTAACAAAACTTAATGTTTCACTTAACAAAAAACATCCTTATAATATGTTTTAGAATTTCATAAAATGTAAGATTCCAATTCCAAAGAAGTGCTAAAAATTAGTACAAAAGAAAAATTATTTTATTGTTAATAATAATTAAAGCAAAAGGAAGATAGTGAGATTTATTTAAGAGCTTCGTCGTTAGTAAAATAAATTAAATTAAAGATACCTAATGATGTTATCTTTGAATATGACTTAGACAAATGGCAACTTCTTGTTGGTGTTCATTAAATTTAATTTCTGCACTATTATATGTTGATAACCTTTCTTTCTTTTTTAAGTGTGGTAGTTATAAACTTATGAGTAATGTTCAATTGATCCTACACAAAAGCTATTTTTTGATGTTGACATATGGCCTTTTTGTCAACTATACAACTATAATTCGGTGCATACACGACATAGTGGACCAAACCAGAAAATTACGTGAAATGAAAGTTTTTAAAAAGCTTATATTGTATTGAAATGACATAGTACATGAACGTGTCTTTTTTCACATTTTATGTTCTCTAATTTTGAATGTGTACAAGTAGGCACTTATATTTGTATAAAGTTGAACAAGTAGTCGAATAAGTCATACGTGGCATAATACACGTAAGACATAAATTGTCATATCGGATGTCACGTAGGACGTGTGTGTCTATTTGTTCAATTTTATACAAATTTAAGTGTCTACTTGTGAACACTCAAAGTTGGAGGACATTAATATGAGTTGAGGTCCGGTTAAAGGGAATATTTATGTCTTATGCCTATTGAAATTTATGTAGATCTGTATAGGCAAATTTAAGAGTCATAATACATAAATATGTTATTTAACTTGGTCTCGATCGACATCTATATTTCCATTCAACTTTGGGTGTGCACAAGTAGATACTTAACTTGCATTGAGTTGAATAAGTAGACACACGCATCTTACTTGGCATCTTACGTCCTACATGACATTATGCATCCAACGCAACATCTTACGTAGCATCCTATTTATATTATGCCACATAGGATGTGTGTCATGTCTACTTATTCAACTTTATACAAGTTTAAGTGTTTACTTGTGCAAACTCAAAGTTGAAGAGCGTAAATGTCATCTAAAATCAAGATAAATGATATATTTATATATTATATCGAATATAATTATAATTTAAAACTATGACCGAGTAAAATATTGAGAAATGTTTATGAGAAGTCTCCTTTAATTGAAAATTTTGGTAGGAGCTTTTCTTGTCCTAATGATCCTTATGCGATTTGAATTTAAATTAATTGGACTACTGTGTTTACACTTATTGCGAAAAGAAATGAGTTTTGCTTTTTCTTATGGAAGATGCAACACAACATAAAAGTATATGATCCCACTCAATTATATTACACATAAAGAAAGCACTTCTCTTGATGTCTTGTTGCCATAAACGTGCAAATTGTAACGGGTTCTCCCACCAATTTAGTGACACATCAACCACGTCCTTCGCTCTTGATGGATGGCAGTTGGATTGATAATTGCCTAGTTCGAGTAATTTACAATTTGCACTCATAATGTATGCTTTATTTCTTACATCTTATTCTATTATTTTTAATGATTTACATCCTAATCTTTTTAGTTCTTTGCAAAACCATAAGAAAACTCCTTTTTAAATTATTTACAAGAATAAAATAGAAAAATTAACTAGTTATTATATTTATTAAGATTTTAAAATATAATAATAATATAATTAAATTACTTTCTTTCAACAACATAATCAATTATTCTAGTCTTTCTTTCTTAATACACATACAATTTATAAAGACGGAAACAAACACTCTCATCAACTTACAAATAAAAAATTCCACCCAACAAAAAAGAAAGAAAGAAAGAAAGAAGAGGATCCCACAAAATTTTGAATTTGCTTTGAATAACTTATATAAATCTAAACAAGAAAATGTGTAATGGGTTGATAGACTAGCAGCATTGTTGGTTAAACATCATTATTATCAATTGATTGGAAGAAACAATTATTTGGCCAAAATAAACGAAATTTATTTTAAAAAATTAATGGTGTCCCCTCCGAAAGAGATTAATGTTAAGATCAAAGCATAAAAAATACTATAAACGAATGATTATTCTTTATTTTAATGAAAAAGAAGTGACAAATGACATGTATTTCATATTGTTTTTATTTTTAATTTAAATAAATTCACTTTTTGTTTTTCTTTATATGTAATTCTCTATATATTTTTATAAATAATTAAAAAAAATGAGACTTTTAATGTTTTTTTAAAGAACTAAGGAGATTAGGCTGCAAATCATTAAAATAATAAATAAGGTGTAAGTAAAAAAAATATATACATTAAGAATGCAAATCGCAAATTACTCCTATAAAACACTAGAATATAATTTACTCAAATTTAAAAAAACAAAAATTCAAATCAAATCAAAAGTAGAATGCGTGAATTACAAAGTGGAAGAAGAGAAGAAGAAAAGCAGTTTGTAATGCGCTTTGCCTAGAAATGGCGATGGGGCAGGGCAGATGTGGGGCGAGGCAGGTTGAAGGCTATGCGAGACGAAACAGGGTGAAGGCGAAACGGATTTGGTTGAAGGCAATGTAGGGCGGGGCAAGTTAAATAATAAAAATAACTGGTAATGAAAAGAAATGAATAGTAAAATAAATATTTTTTAACTTTTAGTTTTTTCAAAGTCATCCAATTAGATTGTGCAAGCTAATTATTCATGATTTGATGAGTGACTTTCTAAACAAATAAAAATATTTGGATTTAACTTTATATTATTTGCACTACTCAAACTAGTGAACAAATTGTACGTTGGGGGTTTATATGGGCGAGGCGGAGCGAATTGAAAAAGAAAATCTATGTTAGGTGGACTCAAGTCTTTGCAAGTTTACATGGGTTGCCCTATGACTTTGTCCCACTCTGTTGGCCATCTCTAGCTTCGCCCGCAATAAAGTAGGTTGAATGACTATTTTAAATAATAAATGATAATTGAATTATTTTAGATAAGAAAAATTTATTCATTAAAAGTATAGATATTTTATCTTATTTCCTAATCCACTCATATTTGTGTTGGTTAGGTCTACTACACTAAACACTTGTGGCTCAAAATAGATTTTCTTGATATTTTGAATTAAGGAAGAAAAGGACACTCAAAGTTCACTTATAAAACATTATACATTTTTTTTAAATAATTTTAATTAGAGGTGTATTTTATTAAATTATTTTTATATTTTTATTTAATATTAAGAGTGGTATGAAAAGAAAATACTCGCTTTCTTTATTTTTACTTGTCGATTATATTTAAAATAATTGTCCAACATTATTTATTTAGTTTGAAAAATCAAGAGATAATTTACTTTTTGTGTCTATTTTACCCTGTCTATTAAATACTACTATCCAATACGCACACTTATTAAGAAAAACATCTAAGGACATAATTTAAGTTATAATTTCCACTATTGTCTTTTGTAAAATCATAAATATAATTTTGTAAGTTAATTTATCTCCTAAAAAATATTAAACTTCATTAAATGTAAGGACAAATATATATGGAAAAAAAATCAAAACATCCAACTTAAACTTTGAACAATTCAATTATTTTGAACAATAAAAAAAAGCTCAAAGATTAAGTTAATATGAAATAGAGGGAGTATTTAATATATTTTCAAAGCATTAAGATAATGTAATGATATTACCCCTATTATTTATTGTTTCTTAAAATGTGTGTCAAGTTAATAGTTAACAACTATTATTGGATAGATGGAGTAAGAATATTTTTTTCATTTATTAAAACAAACCAGTAAATTGTAATTACTCCCTCAATTCATTTTTAGTTATCATGATAAAGTTTAACACAATACTTAAATTTAACGAAGAGAATAAAATATAAAAATCAAGTAAAATAAAGCAGAATATATATCAAATTTTTGTGGTGCTCCTCTTGGCCTATCCATAGTAAATCCAAAACCTTATCCCATGTGACTTGTGAGTAAAATTAAGTATGATATGGTCCCTCCATTTCAATTTGCCGCATCACTTCCAGTTTCCTCGTTCAGTATTTTATTATATTGACTCCCTAAATCATAGTAGATTTTTTTCTTTAAATGGTACGATTATATTGTTCATGAAAAAATATGTTTTAAAAAATAAATAGTTTTTAGTGTTTTGTAATGAGAGGGATGGGGGTGTGGGGCCTCGGGGATGACAGCGGTGAGATGTTCGAACGGTAAGTCTTGGGGGTGGTAGGTGAGCGGAAAAATACATTAAATATAGACCTTGTTATATTAAATATCATGTAATATTTAATATATTTTTTAAAATATTAAATTTAATATATTTAAAGGATAATGTAACTATATTACCCCGACTATTTATTGTTTCTTAAAGAGTGTTAAGTTAATAGTGAACAAATATTATTAAACATTGGGAGTAACAATATTTTTATGATTTATTAAAAGGAAAAATTACCTAAATACACAATTTATTTTATGGCATAATACATATATTGGACCCTAAACTTGGCTTCAAATTTCAACTTTGACCTCCAACTTTCATAGTGCACAAACAGACACTTTAACTATCCAACCTTTTAATAAATAAACACGCGATTTTTGAAGAGTTTAAGTGCTTACTTATGCACACTCAAAATTGAAGAACGTAGATATTATCTAAAATCAAGTTAAAAAAAACATATTTATATATTATTTCGAATATAATTATAGTTTAAAATTATGATCAGGTAAAATGTTGGTAAATGTCTTTAAAAAGTCTCCCATCATTGAAATTTTTATAGGAGCTTTTCTCGTTCTGACGAGCTGACGAGCCTTATGCGATTTGAATTTAAATTTGATTTTAACTGACATTTATGTCGTCTAACTTTGGATATTCACAAGTAAATATTTAAATTTATATAAAATTAAAAAATAGGCACATTTGTCCTACCTGACATAATATATATAGAATGTCACATATGACACAAAATTGTCATTAGGATACCACATGAGACAAATGTGTGTTTGTCATTTTTTTATAAGTTAAAGTATCTACTTGTGCTTATTCAAAATTAAAGAATATAAATATCAGTTGAAATTAAATTAAAAAACACATTTATATATTATGTCGTAAAGAAAACACTTCCCATTTTGTCTTGTTGCCGTAAAACGCCAAGAATATAAGAGAAGAAGAAAAATAGTCAATAATGCACTCCGCTTGCAATAAATTAGGTTGAATGACTATTTTAAATAATAAATAATAATTGAGTTATTTTAGAAAGAAAAATTTAATTTATTACTCATTAGATATTAGATAGTTTATCTATTTTTTTCTAATCCACCCATACTCATATAGGTTAGGCCCACTAAATAAGTCAATCACTCCTCACCAAAGAAAACTTCAATATTAAGATTTGAATTAAATTTTCTTAGTTAAAAAATAAAAGGATCTTGACCATATCCATCCCACCTTAGTGAAAGAGAAGAGAGGTCTTTGATATTATTGATTAGATTGCACTTCGATCATCGGTGATTTATTAAAAATATATTTTCTATTTTAAGATAAAAATATTTTTTTATGTATATCATATTTTATTTGAATTTTATTTATGAGAATATATTAAATTGTATTGAGTATGTTATTATTATTGATTAAATTACACTTCGACTCCCTAACTTTGTATAATATTTACTTCGTCTCTATTTACTTGTCGAATTTTGACTTGACACACTTATTAAGAAAATAATGATTGGTATACTGTGTTTACTATTTTACCCTATTAATTGTTAGGGTCTTAATCTCTCAGACATATTTATTCACTATATTTTTTAAGACATTAACTCAATATTAATAAATCAACGCTATAATAGGGGGGAAATGTCCTTCCTGGATTTATCAAGAAAACATAAAAAATAAAATAATTAAATACTCCGTCCGACCGTTTCTATTTATATGTCACAATTTTAGATTTTACGTCTCTTAAGAAATTAGGTAAGTTTACATTGTACGTTTATTTAGTATTCCCTCGAAGTAAAGTTTTTAATAAATGAACATAAATCAATTTATTTTGATTAATTAAATTGGTCAATGAACATGAATTAATCATTTAGTTTTCAAATGTTGGTCAAATTCATATTTCCAAAGTTAATAACTCTCAAGCGCATAATAGAAAGAATAATAAGTATCAAATATGTATTAATTTCATGAAATAATAAGTATTATTGACTATTTTTTTAAATAAAAATAACATATAAATAAAAATGGAGAAAATGGAGCGGGAAGCAAATTAAAGGATTTCATTATTCAATGACAAATGGCAGCAGGCTTGTAGTACACTCAAACGTGGCTCAAAATAATTTTTCCTGATATTTTGAATTAATGGAGAGAAGGACAGTCAAAGTTTACATTGAATATACACATTTTTTAAAAATAATTCTAATTAAAGAGGTATTTTATTGAAGGAAAAATTATACTCTCCTTTTGTCCCTAATTACTTATCTATTTTTTCTTTTATAGTTGTTCTTAATTAATTATCCATTTTGACAAATCAAGAAAGGACAAATTCCTTTTACCTATTATACCCTCTATTAAATGACTAATTATTTTGAAAAGTGTAAAACTTTTCATCCACTTCATAATTAATAGGGGTAAAATAGTAACTCACTATGACATTAATTATTTTCTTAATAGATGTGTCAATTTAAAAATGGACAAGTAATTAGGGACAAAGGGAGTATAAAATAAGTAACAAACTATTAATTAAAATTAAATATTATAACCACAGTTTCATTTAATTTTAATCCGTAGCAAACACTTTGTCATTCACCTCTTTCCCAAGATTTCTCGCTCGCCACTCTCCTGATCTCGCTCGGCAATCTCTCTCTCTCGCCTCTCTCACTTTATACAAACACAAATGTATAAATTATATTTGTGTTTGTATAAAGCGAGAGAAAACTGTATATATACATATCTTTTCGTTCGTCTCTCTCCCCAGAGAATCTCGCTCGCCACTCTCCCTCACCTCTCTCACTTTATATAAACACAATGTATAAATTGTGTTTGTGTTTGTATAAAGCGAGAGAAAATTGTATATAGAAATACAAATACATATATTTTTGTCCCTATATACTTATAATTATACAAATATAGATCATTTTTATTCAAACGAGAGGCCTGCTAGCAATTTATACAAATCTAATGCTCCTGCCAGCGATTTATGCAAATTATAGCTATAATATACAAATATGATTTTTATGTTTGCTAAACCTAAAATTTACTCTTTATTAAATTATTTTTATACAGTTATTTTATATAAAAAATGGTATGAAAAATATAACAAAACTCTTTTTGATTTATTAAAATGAACAAGTATATTGTAATATCGATTATGATATAAGGATCAAGTAAAAATAAAACGAAATATATATCAATTTTTTCTGGTGCTCCTCTTCGCCTTATCCTTATTAAATCTAAAAACCTTATCCCATGTGAGTAAAATTACGTATGATATGATCCCTCCATTTTAATTTACATGCATCACTTTTTAGTTTCCTCGTAGATCTTTATATATATATATTTAATACGAAAGAAGAATATTTTTCATCAAAAATATTTTTATGCAAAATAAATTAGTTTTTAGTGTTTTGTAATGAGAGGGATGGGGGTGTGGGGCCTCGAGGGTGATGGGCGTGGAGCCTCGGGGATGACAGGACCGGAATGTTCAAAGGGTAAGTTTTGGGGGCGGGGGCGTTAAGTGGGTGAAAAACTACAATAAATATAGACCTTGTTTTTTTAGAAATTTGTTTTTCCCTATTTTTATTGAGGAAGTTATTTTTTTCATTTTTTAAGATTTTTTTTTTTTAACTAAACATGAAAAATTAAAAAGATATTTTAAAAAATATATATATTTTCCTCCACACCGAAAGCACTTTTAACGCTCATAAATATACATTTATGTTTTGTTTTCTTTATATACCAAACACACCTTCTATTTACAACAAATCGCTTATATTAAATTGTTTTTTATTTATCTCACAGTAATTAGAAAAATTCATTGAAAAACGTGAATATATTTCTAAGCATAAAAGTGATTTATCAATATTTTTCTCGATCATTTGATCTAAAAAGACTCAAAATTTATTTATTTTCTCAAAAATATCCCCAAACTAACAACCGTTTTGATGATTTTTTTGCAATTTGAAATAGCTATATGGCCTATTATAAGTTGTGATATATATCACTTAATTTAAAAATTAAATTCGTCTATTTTTAAGACCCACCCCTAATTATATATGATTGTCTTGTTTCTTTCATAATTAATACCCACGATCCCATTCTCCTTGTAACGCAACATTTCCGCCCCTAAAATAAATTTATTATCAGTCCAAACAATGTCATAATATATTAGCAGATGTTATAATAATGTATAATGTTTATAACAGATGTGATGAGATGATAAAAGAACTTTTAATAAGAAATATTTGTTTGTATTTATTGTAACTTTATTTAATCTTATTAATTAGTGTACATATTGTATTTGGTTTTTTTTTTTATTGAAATACTTTTTTGGTAACTAGAGAAATCTACTACTAGTTGAGGCGGAGCTAGGTGGGGGTTCGTGGATTTGAACGAAACCAATAAATTTTTCGTATATTCTGTATTTATACTACCAAATAAATAAATATACATGTACATTAACTTGTGAACTCCTAAAAAATTGATTGACAGTTCAGTGGTAAAGAAGTGACCATGAAAATGCTTTTCACGTTAAAGTTATGGGTTTGAAATATTTTTCACTCTAGAGTTGTGGGTTCGAACTCCCTCTCTTTTAAAAAAGATATTTAGAACTCCAAAACTCTTAATCTCGACTCCGCCTCTGACTATTAGAACTTTCTTGCCTTTGCTTATTTTTGAAGCGTGGTGAAAAATCTGAGATAGGTCTTAGCTACTGTGGCTTTTGGATATTCTAGGGCAAAGGGTCAAAAATACCCCTCAACTTTGATTTATTGTTTGACTTTACCCTCGCCGTTAAAATGAAGTTAATTTTACCCCTCCCGTTACTAATTTCACCAAATTTACCCCTCATTAGACGGAATCCCCAAAATTGACCCAAATTGACCCGAATTTATAAAAAAAAAACTATTCCCTATTTTAACCCAATGACCCAACCCCATTTAGAATAACCCGGTTAATCCTATTTTACCCATTCTCCCAAAACACTGATTATATTCCCTCTTGCTTATTCATAAATGGATATTACCAATTATCTAAATATTGTAAATTGCCACAAATTATTCGATCAAAACAAAAGTAAAAAATCATATAGCTAACTATCGAGAATTAAGAAGTAAAAAAAGTTTAAAAAACGAACACCAAACAAAGTACAACAATGATATTGTTGGAGTCCTAATCTCAAAAAATCACTGTAAAATGGTGAATTAGTCCCCAAAAATGAAATAAATAGTGCAAAAGCTCAACAAATAAGCTAGAGGATGTGAATTTTATCGAAAAAATAAAGCCTAATGCAGGAAAAATTATGAATTCGGTCCGATCCGGAGTTAAATAGTGACTTTGGTTTGGAACGGAACTCCGGTTTATCGGATCTTGAAGCTCACAGTTTTGCCTGAGATGGGGGTTGTTAAGTCTGATTGTTGGTTGTTGTTTTCTGGTGATAAGAGGTGTTGGAGGTCATCAATGCTGACTGGAACGACTAACAAACAATATAAAGAAAATCCATAAAAAGGGAAGATGGGAAGAAGGCTGGCGGCGTGCTCCGATAGTCGAAGTTGTGGCTCCTAATCGCCATTAATGGCTTTGTTGTGCGAGCTCAAAGCTGGCACAACTATTTTGTGACATTTTCTAAGAAGAAAAATCATAGGTGAACGAAAGAGAGATGCAGGAAGAACAATGGAAAATTTGGGAGAAAAAGGAGATTATCTATTCAAAGAGAAATTGGGTAAATGGGTAAAGGAAATTTGGGAGAATAGGTAAAATAGAGTTAACCGAATTATTCTAAATGGGGTCGGGTCATTGGGTTAAAATAGGGAATAGGTTTTTTTTTTTAAATTCGGGTCAATTTGGGTCAATTTTGGGGATTCCGTCTAATGAGGGGTAAATTTGGTGAAATTAGTAACGGGAGGGGTAAAATTAACTTCATTTTAACGGCGAGGATAAAGTCAAACAATAAACCAAAGTTAAGGGATATTTTTGACCCTTTTCCCGATATTCTAACCGTTTTAACCATAATTTTTTTCTTCGTTATTTTAGATACTTCAGTACAAAAAACAAGAACCTTACGATGTACTATTTTTTATGACACCAATGGATTTCTTGAATTTAGCTAAAGAACTAGCTAGAAGTTACTTTTTTTTAAAAAATAATACTTAATACTATTTCCTTTATTCCAGTTTTTATGACACTTTTCTATAGGTGTCATTATATTATACGATAGAAATAGCCCAAGGTACGTATCAAATGATGAATCGTGAAAAATATTTAGAATTACACAAGGTAAAGCCAGACAATGCGTATGGTTGAATCATACAATGACACATAAAAAATATAGTAAAACTTTACTAAATTAATATTTGGTTAATTAATAATCTCTTTAAGATAATAATTTTTTCCGGTTCCGACTTGGACCAATGGAAAAAATCACTCATTTCGATAAGATAATATATTTTTAAAAAAACCCTATATAAATATATGATCCCATTAATATTATAAATTAATAATTTTTTAAAAGTACAAATATATCTAAGAAAATTTAATGAAATATGATTCTATTATGTTTTGTTTTTTTAAAAAATAAATAAATTTAGTTGAAGCTCATCTCTAACTTTTCTTATTGCATCCAAAAGTTTTGGTGTTGTCTTTTCTAATTGCACCATAAAATTGTGAAGAGTTCTAGATGCAAGTGTTTCCTTACGTGTAATTGGTTCCAAAGATATTGTATCATCTTCAACTTTATCATCAATATTATTTTTCCAATGATATCCACAATTTGTTCTAAACTCTGAACCTCTAAACATGTATCAATTTCACCCATTCAATAGGTTATTAACGTTCATTTTATTATGATAACCGAGATCATTAATCATGATCTCAAGTTCATGAATGACGTTTTCACTAGTGAGTTCTTTCAAATTCTTTGAGATTTTCTCCCTGGACAATTTTTTAAGTATCAAAACACTCTTTAAATTAATAAATATTGATTTATCGATTAAATAATATCTCTACAAATGATCCCGCCTATATTAATTTAGAGAGATTTTACTGTAATCAAGGTATCAATTGTATATTTCACCCCGTAGGAACTATAATGAACCAAGGCTCAGAACATCCTATCCTCCGAGGGAAAAAATCTACGGTTTTATGAAATTCGTTCCAATAACAATATAGGACATTAAAATGGTACATCTGAACTCAAGATTAAATTTTAAAATTTCTCTTAAAGATCAAAATAATACTCGTATTACATAAATTACGAAACAAAAGGAGTATTTGATAAAAAAAAAAGAACAATTATATCAAGTAGAGTTGAAATCGCCCAATTTCCTAGCGCCTCCATTTACGAAGGACTCATTGGTCTTTGACGAAATATTCTGCTACTCACGACGATTCACAACAAACTAGTCTCACTAAAAGTGATACCACCAACTCTGATTTCTTCCGTCTTAATTTATATGATACGAGTTTTGAGATAAAAATATAATAATTTTTTTTATATTTTTAATTGTTTTAAATTACTAATTATTATAACTTATTAATATTTATTTACATAATTTATATATAATTAAATTATTTTATTTTCATAATTTCAAACAATGTCACGTAAATTAAGACGAAGAAATCACTCTTTTTAAAGTTGACCTGGCTCATTGTTGTTGGTGAGTCAACATTTTACAACTACAAAAGTGTCTAGCAGGACATGTATCATTTCTATGAACCTAAAAATTCCTGAGTGCTCTCACCAACTCTTATCCATTTCTCCAATATAAATATCGTACTCAACCCTATTCTCTTCAAAAAAAAAAAAAACATTTGTGTTAATCCAAAACATTTCATATTTGACATATTCAAAATTTCAAACTATCAACTAAAATGGCAATTATTCTTGAGGATGAAGCCCCTATTCATGGAGATGTATTAGAAACTATTCTTTCACACGTGCCACTTGTCGACTTAGTTCCTTCTTCATGCGTTTCAAAATCATGGAATCGAGCCGTTACTTCTTCTCTCAAATGCTTCAACAAGCCGAAACCGTGGCTAATTATCCACACTCAATGCACTCGTTCACCTTATGACATTTCAGTACATGGTTATGACCCTCGCTCGAATATCTGGGTCGAGATATCTCAACCATCTATTAAGTATGTCTCCGCACTCCGATCATCTCATTCGAATTTACTCTACATGCTTTCTCCATCGAAGCTATCGTTCTCACACGACGCGATGAATCTCACGTGGCATCACGTGGATGCACCGCGCGTGTGGAGAACCGATCCTATCGTGGGTTATGTAGGTGGCTCAATCGTTATAGCCGGTGGCACGTGCGATTTTGAAGATGATCCATTAGCTGTGGAAATTTACAATAACGAAACAAACACTTGGGAAACGTGTGAATCAATGCCGGCGATACTCAAAGACTCAGCGGCGTCTACGTGGCTGTCAATCGCTACCACCGGCGATAAACTCGTCGTCGCCGAGAAATTCACCGGAGTTACTTACTGTTTCGATCCGAAAACTAAGAATTGGTCAGGTCCGTATGAGTTAAGGCCAGATCCACGTATTTTTCACTCGATTATCGGGTTCGCGAACAACCGATTGATCCTGATTGGAATGATTGGAGACTCTGAAAATGTCGCCGGAGTTAAAATATGGAAAGTGAATACGGAGAATTTTGAGTGTGAGGAATTGGGGGAAATGCCGGTGGCGTTGATTCAGAAGGTTAAGAGTGAAACATATGGAGTTTCTTCGATTAGTGTTTGTTTAGCTGGAGATTATGCGTACATGAGCAAGTCGTCGGAGATGGCGGAGGAGATAGTAGGTTGTGAGTTCAAAAACGACGGCGGATTACGGTGGTGGAGCATGAAAAATGAGGCTGCCGGCGACGGAAATAGATCGCAGAGAGTGGTGTTTAGTTGTTTTGTTGTTGGGTTAGGTGATTTGCAACGAGCAATGTTATCGGAAAATCGGAAATTTACTGTGAAATTGTGAAGAAAAAAATGTGGCATGGACAAAACTATAGTATTTTTTTATTTTTATGTAACTGTTATATTTTATTTTAAAAAAAATTGTTGGTACCAAGTACCAACTATTGTTGATTATTAATTAAATTAAAGAGGAGTGTTTGACCATTTGGTTAAGTTACCAACAACGAAACCACTTTTTTCTTAGATAGTGGGTATTTGATATGTAATTATGATTTAATATCCGATTGATTTAAAGTTTAGATTATATAGAAGTAATTTGAATTAAAATTATTTTTGATATTTGTTTATTGAAAAGGAATGTTAAATATTTGTTTGTTAGTAATAAATTTTCTAGGGATAACTTAAAGTAAAAATTATGCAAATCACATAGTGTAAGAAAGAAATTACTTCCTATCCCTACTCTTTCATAAATTATCAAAAATCCCTATTTTTAGTGTCCTTTGGATACATAATATTGCAGGCGGATACTTTAATTAATAACAGGCGGATACTTAAATTAATAAGTTGTTCTTATCAGTTTAATGCGTTAAATAAGGGATTAAAAACAGAAATTATAATTGACTCCCACTATTAACGCGTACGTTTCTTCCTTCAACCAATCAGTCGTTCATAAACCTCTAACTGAATTAGAAATTTTAAATTTCAAATTGTGAAACTTTCTCCATGTTCTTCAAAAATTCAGTAGAAGTTTGATTCAAAAAAAATTTGGAACGCAATTTTGTGAATTTTAAATTTCAAATTGTGAAA
>JAJOOO010027966.1:0-12000 GCA_029582685.1 Solanum piurae
ATAATACCTTTTTTTTTTTTTTTTTTTTTTTGGAAAATAAAATACTTATTGTGTTGTGTGACATATTTGATTCTCTTATTTATAGAGATGGCAAATAGTGGGAGAAACTCTTCCATTGTTGATCTATGATTGACTTGCAAGTCTCGAGTATTTAATAGTGGTGAGTTCAATACGTCATTTCTTTAATCATATCATTTTTTAATCTTAAAAGTAGTATTCTGACATTTAATTTTATCTTAAAAGGTCCAAGAGTCAAGACAATGAAGAAAGACATAAAGTACTAAGTTTTGTTAGTATTTTTGTTGGCACTTGATACTTGAAAGTGGTCTCATGGAAGAAAGTCAAGAAACTACATTGTTGCTCATTTTTTGTTATTTGTTATTATTGGCATTTGAAAGTAATCTCATGGAAGAAGGCAAGAAGCTACATTGTTTGTTGCTCATTATTGTTGTTTGTTATTGTTGGCACTTGAAACTTGAAAGTGGTCTCATGAAAGAAACTACATTGGTGCATTATTGTTACTTGTTAAATTATTATTATATTGTGGTGTAATGGCATGATTAATTGATCATTGTATTTGTGAAGTGTAGTGAAGTTTTATCACTTGTTAAATTGTTGCTTGTTAGTACAATGCACTTTTGTTAATTAAAAACTTGTGGCGTACTGGCGTTAATGCCTAATGGCAGTTTTGACTTTTGAGGTGGGCTCTTGTTTCAGCTTATAACATTAGTTTATAGCAGCAGTGGTACATATATGTGTAATAATATTTTGTTTATAGCAGCAGTGGTACAAGTGTGAAATGTACATGTTTCTGCTTTCAGCTATAGGACATTTTAGGGCATTTTACAGAATATTGCAGTTGATATGACATAGCAATGTAACTATTTTTAGCCCATTAAACTGAAAAATCAAACAAAAAAATTGTATAATTTTAAATTTTTAAAAGCCCACTAAGCAGGCCCCATAACAAAAAAAACCGAAATAACATAAATCGAACCGAACCAAAATAATTCGGTTCGGTGTTCGGTACACGTTGTACAAGAACCAAAAACCGAAAAAACCGAAAAAGAAAACTCAAATCGGACCGAATGCCCAGCCCTACCCACAGAGGGGACTTAACTTACGGGGACACATAGTTCTGGGACTATGAGTGTACGCTGAAACCCTAGTCCACTCGGTGCTAAGCCTACTCCCAACTGAATATGTAAGTTGAACAAAGCATACTGAACAACAATTTAATCTGAACATGATAGAAATACTGAAATATACTAAAAAAGACTGAACTGAATGCAATGACCAAGTACATAACATGTTGAGACTTAATACTGAAGCATAACTGAAAAACTTGGTCACATGCACTATAGTCTAACTGTGGGAGCTACTAGTAATCGACATAACCACCATATGATTTAACTGTGGTGTCCGATGTATACACCTCATTGAAGGGCTCGATATACCTCTTGCCAGGGGTATAAAGGCATGACTAGCGTGATCATTAAACCTGGTGCCCATAGAGGGGACTTAACCTACGGTCACGTAGTTCTGGAACTATGAGGGTACGCTGAAACCCTAGTCCACTCGGTGCTAAGCCTACCCCCAACTGAATATGTATATGATACATTATGACTGAAATACTGAATTACTGAATAGCTCAAAATACTGACATGCAAATATGAGAATGTAACAATTATATACTGATAATGTGACATTCGAAAACTGAAGCATGTATATTTGTTTAACTGACCTAGCAGGTGTAATTCATGAACTAAGAGAATCTACACAACTGGGGTTCTGAGTTTCATGCAAAGAACTAAGCAACGATTCCACGAAAATATGATAATTTGATTAGGAATACTCTAACAGCTAAATCACAACCAATATCTAAGGTTTTAGAATGTCTAGGTCTAAGCAAGATATAGGAATCAAGAATCTGACTGAATTATAGGGACGTAGTGGATGAAAGGAATCCACTAGTGAAATCCCACATACCTGGTGACGAATTTCACAGATAAATCTTTCAATTTCAAGGCTGGAACCAAAGAAAACTTGTTGCGTTCTTGGAGAGTTTTTGATCATCTCTTTTCTCTTCTTTTTCGTTCTAAGCTTGGTGAATTCTAGTGAATAAAGGTTCTTGGTATGTCTGACTAAGTTATTAGGCTTAAACTGAGTAAAACGACATAGTTTAGGCATTAAACGACGTAGTTTAAGGGCCCCAACGCATAGAAAAAATACCTAAATGACCCTAACTTAAAAGGCTGACGAAGGCCATCCATGGAGGGACCTACGGACTGTCGATTGACCTACCAACCGTAAGTAGCGGTCGTCGGTCAAGTTCTGCCCGACATGGCTTCACTAAAACGAGCATAACATTTTACTCCAATATGGGATTTTAGAAAACTCAGTGGCATTGGAAAGAGGATTCAATTATGTTTAATTTGATAGGTTATGGGATACCTAATTCATTTTGTGCTAAAAGATATGACCGTTTGAAGTTGACCCAACAACCAATTCCCTCCAATTGGTTGCTGACCCTCACCTACGGTCCGTAGGTCCAACCACGGACCGTCCTGGTCTACCGTGGGTGGGGTCCGACACAATAAACATTTGATGCCCAATGACGGACCCCACCTACGGACCATGTGTTAGACCACGGACCGTCGATGGCTTTCGTAGTTCTTGCACCAAGTCCTGGAAAGATGCATTTTTTCTATTTTCTCAAATCCGAGGTGTTACTCTCATGGGGCTTGAAAATTTTCTAAATGTTCATATACTATATTTTAATTTAATACATCATTATTTTTCAATATAAATTTTTTTTATACTTTTAGATCACCTAATAGATCTTTATCGATAAACCTCTTTAAAATATAAGATTTGAATTTTTTGAATTAGATCAGAGCGAAGAAATAAATGAAGACAACAAGATACAGAAGAACAAGAACTTAAAGAAATAATGTCAATTGAAGATCCTTCGGTACAAGCAAGTCCAAATCATAGATTAGTTGATTTTAAAAATTATAAGTCAATTCTTGTTAATGTTAATATAGAGGAATTGGAAAAAATGATTCAAAATATGGAGATTTACATTTTATCTATTATATTTTTTATTTTTCTAATTTAAGTTTATGAATTAGAGACAACTAATTGTAACTTTGTATATTTTGAATTTTATCAATCTATTAATAAAGTCAAAGACTCGTTAAATCTTTGCATTTTCTTACTCTCTTTTTTCCCCATAAAATTTGTGTATCTCTAATTAAATGATTTTAATTACCTTACATAACCATATATTGAAAATTAAATTTGTAGCCACTATAATAAGTCAATACTTGAAAAAGTTAATACTAACAAATATTACTTAAACAAATATAGACCTATAAAAATTCAAAATACTTTTATTTTAATATTTTCTAAGTTGTAACTTTATATATATATATATACTTGAAGTCTATTTTTCTAATATTTTATATTAATTTTATACATGATTAGGGGGCCTAAAATTTATTCACAGTAAAGTGTGTCACCTGTGAATCACACGTGACACACTTTACATTTTCAAATTCAAATTGAACCATTAGAAGTTAAATTAATTGTAGGGTCATTTTTACCACAATTTACTACATCACCAAACAACGTGGGAACCCTTCATCATATGACGTCATGTTCTATTATTTCCTATAGGAAAATGTTTGTTGTGCTTATTATTTCTTGACATTCTACATAAATATGTCTTTTTAGTTTGGTCTTGTTGACATCTACATAGAGATGGAGCCAAAATTAAGAGTTCAGAATTTTTATATGTTAGGACAGAACAATAACTACAAATATAATTAATCGACAAATTAATGAACAACAATATATAAGAAACAAGAATCTTTTTTATTTTAAGACGAGTGGATTTATTTTCTTTTGCTTTTTCTAATTGTTAATCTTATATTTTTAATTATTTTTATTTTTATTTGTGAAATTTGCATAAATAGCATAAGAGAAAGATATTGCAAAACATGCTTCGTTTTTTTTTTTAAAAAAAGAGAGAAACTTTTTACAATAGTGAGGTTCAAGAACCCACAACTCTAGCGTGGGATAACGTTTACATGGCCCCTTCCTTACAACTGAGTCGTTAGTCAGTTTTGTTAGGTGGTTCACAAGTTAACATATATATATAAATTCTAATACAAATACAGGATCTACAGAAAAGCTATTGGGTTCGTCTAAACCCCCAAACCCCCGGCCACTTAGCTCCGCCCCTGAATTTATTCCCTCCAATGCATAAGCAGACAATTAAACTTGTATAAAGTTGAACAAGTATACATATATGTCAAGTAAGACGTCAAATAGGACGCGTGTGTAACTGTGTATATATGCTCAACTCTTTTCAAGTTTAAGTAACAACTTATGCACATCTAAACTTGAAGAGCATAAATATCAAATAAAACTAATGCTTCGTTTGGTTTGAATTCAAGTTATGTTGAGATTAGTTATACTGAGATAATTTATACTGGAATAAGTTATACTGTTTAGTTATGTTGAGATTAGTTTTTATTGCTTGTTTGGTATGTTATATTTAAACTTATATTCCTTGCACAATTTTTAAGAATAAGTGTTTGCTTACAAAAATACCCTCTACCTTATTTAGTTTTTTTTTTATATATTTTCTTTGCAAACTTTAGTTATTTATTCTTAAAAATAAAATTTTCATCTTATTTAACTTAAATATTTTTGTGTGTGCATTTCCATGATTGTGCCGTATTTTTTTAGAATTGAACTTTCATCTTATTTAACTTAAAAATAAAACGTCCATCTTATTTAGCTTAAAAATAAAATTTCCATTTTATTTAACTTAAAAATAAAACTTCCATCTTATTTAGTTTAAAAATAAAACTTCCATCTGATTTAGCTTAAAAATAAAACATTAATTTTATGTTTATTAAAGTAAAAGAAATTTTATTATTAAAATTATCAACATTTTAAAGTTATCTACATTTTAATTGATATATAAAATATATTTTTTTAAGTGACTAATAAACTATTTAATAAAAAATATGTAATTTATTAGTGAATTGAACATTTTAAGAGAAATCAAAATATAAATAAATATAATAATTAGACAAATAAGTTCAACTTATGATATATTCATAAATGAAAATTGAATTTATAAAATATATTTTTTTAATAGAAAAATATATTATCATAAAAACAATGAATAATTAAGGTTGTGATGTTATTATAAATGTTGTTTAAAATTATGTTAATATACATGAATGTAAAAGTGGTGTATAAAAGAGAGTTTAAGGGCATATTTTTGTTATTTTACATACTTTATTTCTGAATAAATTATCCTGGGATTACTATTCCACCGCAGTGGGGGATAACTTAACTCAGGACTAATTATTAATCTAAGTTATCCCAACCTTTGCCACCAAACAACGAATTAAAGACTACTTAAAAGTTATTCCAATATTAACTCTTCTTATCCATCACACCAAACGACCCTAAGGAGTGTATCTTATCTCTTTTCGGGTATTGGGCGATAGTATCCTTGCACATTTATTTATCCATTTTATTTTAGACATTTCAAATTATTATTTTCCCTAGCTACACCGCTATAGTGTTTCTCAATTTATTTGAAGCATATAATTTTTTAAAAAAAACATATAATTGCTTTTCTTTTTTTCTACGTTTACATTACAAAAAATACATATAAAACGATAAAAGCAAAAAAAAGAAAGAAGGAAAGAAAAAACTCTAAAGCATTTGATTGTTCGTCTTTTTTCGACTATGCGGCTGGACTACTGCGTCCACCCATCCACACACGCCAATTTGGGTTTGACTATTATTTTAATTTTCTTTTCTTAAAAAAGTTTGGTTTCTAAAAATCAAGAAATTGCTCAGAGAGAAAGGAATAATGATTAAGTCTAAAAAATATTTTTTAATAGGTGTGAAAAAAAGTGATAACTAATATGAGATGTTGGGGCTTATATTATAGAGGTTCTTAGCACTCTTAGTAGTGCCAATTAATTTGTTCCATACATATATAAAGAGGGTGAAAATGACTTTTAACTTTGCTTTAAAAATTAAATTCTCCCTTCAAACAATTCAACTTTGAACAATAATTAAACTCTCCCTTTTATTTTAATATGCATTGTTCACTTTACTCTTGTTATGTCACATATAGCGTCGGATTTTATATTATAAAACAATATAAGCACAAGTATGTATTAGTACATGAAATGTACTAAGTATGAGGAAATGCATAAAAAGACATATATGTAATACTTCTTTATATTATAATTAAGCTCTACTTCTTTATATTATAATTAAGCTCTCCCTTTATTTTGTGGATTGTTCATTTTATTTTTGTTATATCACATATATGTAATACTTCTTTATATTATATATAATTTATTTTTTAACCTAGGTATTTATAGCTTTTCTTAAAGTTCATTTATAACATTATAAGTAGAGTAAAATTTTAATGAATTTGTCATAAAATTTAATATTACTCTTATGACCGTTATTTCAATATAATATGCCCTAAGCGTGTGCATAAGTATGTATGCGTATATTTTTGTCTTTCGCCCCTCTCTTACTCCATGTGTTTCATATTTCTTGTCCCTTCTTGATATGACACCCCTTAAATAACTTCTTAAGAACAAAAACATAATTTAAATCAAAGCTAGTGAGTTATTAAACCCGCAAACGAAGTTGTAGCTTTGTATAGTTCCTATATAAACATTCCGTTAGCTAGCAAATTAGATTTCCAGAAAACAAAGTAGAGTCATAGTGGGGATGGGAAATATTAAGTTTTTGTTGTTGATGTTTTTTCAGATGGTGATTGTGGCCAATGGTTGTTGGGTGGAAGAGAGAAGTGCTCTCTTGGATCTGCAAGCAAACATAATGAATTCGAATGGCGAATTGTTGGCTGATTGGGAAGGTTATAATACGAATGGTTTTACAGACTGTTGTTTTTGGAAAAGTGTAAAATGCAGCTTAGAAACAGGTCGAGTGATCAACCTCGATCTCAAAACAAATTTTGGTACAGGGGATGGTTGGAGATTTAATGCCTCTCTCTTTCTTCCATTCAAGTCCCTCCAACTTCTTTTATTGTCTTACAGAAATATTATAGGGTGGGCAAAAAATGAAGGTCTGATCAATATTGTATGGAATATATTCATGACTCTTGAAAAATGAAACTATATGGAGTATATAAATTACTAACATGTTTTTTTGGTCTAATTTTGTAATCCAGGTTTCAGTAAACTAAAGCTTCCCAACCTGAAAGTACTCGATTTGCAATTTAATCACATCCATCCTAAAGATTGACTATCATCTTTATGTTGGATTTCATCTCTTGAGGTTCTAAAACTTGGTGTAGAAGTTGGTACCTCTTTCAACATACCGACGACATATAATAGCAGTATATTCTATATCCTCCTACTACATCTATAGTCCATAAGGCCATCTTTGGACAATAATTTACGTAGTATAGTTGTAATTTTTGGATGAAGGCATGGGTAAGAAATGTGGAGGGCTAAGCAATTTAAGAGAACTCTGGTTTGAAGGTTATGGAATCAATGACATCAATATCCTTTCTGCATTGGGTAAGCTCCCTTTAAGTAACAAATTTCACAAGAGAACAATTAACAAACTAACACTAAGTATGGTCTCTTACGTATTTTTGTTTTTTCATAAATCAAATGCAGGTGCAAATTCTGGACTGAGGAATTTAGAGAAGCTCATTTTGAATGATAATAACTTCAATTCCACCATCTTTTCATCACTCAAGATTTTTCCGTCTCTCAAGCATCTCAATCTCGCCTCGAATGAAATAAATGGAAATATCGAAATGAATGGTTTGTTACGCGCCTCTTCACATCCAAGTCTTCCTCACTAATATCTCAATTTTATTTCTTCGCATATCAAATTAAAGTTTATTTTTTATTAACCTGTGTAGATATAATTGATTTGAGCAATTTGGAGTATCTGGATCTCTCGTATAACAATATAGAGAGCTTTGCGACTACCAAAGGTACATGAATCAATGCATTTGCTCTACGGACTTTAGATTGAAAATTGTGGGATACAAATTAGATTTTAATAAGATCCAACTATTCATTCTTATTTTAAAATGTATATGATTTATTTATTCACCATTTAACAGGTAGCAAAAGAATGAGTTCTTTGCGGAATTTTCTATTGGGAAGTTCCTACTCCAACTCTAGCAGAGTCATACAGTCCCTAAAACCATTCTCATCTCTTAAGTCACTTTCTTATGAAGATAGTGATCTCACTTCTCCAACCATAATTTACGGTAATCTCAAATTCATATATACCTTAGCTTACTTCTATCACCACTCTTTTCGTTTGAAATGTGAATATATTTTTCTTTTCTCTTTTTGGACTCTATCATATAAGCATTAAGAAATCTGAGCACGATGGAGCACCTATACTTGGAGGGATGTTCTTTAAATGACAACTTTCTCCCAAACATTGGACAAATGACTTCTATTAAAGTGTTGAGTATAGCTTTTGGTGAAAATGATGGCACCCTCCCTAAACAAGGTACCCTATTTTTTCTCTTTTTTTACCTAATGCCTGCATTTTCATGTTGGAGGTCTGATTTTATCATGTTCAGTTGATCAAATATTATAATATTTTTATGTTTATTACCAAACACAAGAAAATAAGTAACACAAGCCACCAATTTTTCTAAAAAAATATTTTTCTTCGTATCGAACACATGCATAGACATAAAAAAAAATATAATAAGATGTCACTTATTATAGATATTTGTTTTAGCTAAATGTTTCTTAATATATATATATAGGCTGGTGTGAACTCAAACACATTCAAGAGCTGGATTTTTCAGCCAATAATTTTCGGGGAACACTGCCTTCATGTTTTGGAAACTTGACATCACTTCGACGATTGAGTTTTTCCCAGAATTACTTCATGGGAAATATAGAGTCAGATTCTATTTGGAGGAGACTCACATCACTTGAGTACCTCGATATTGTGGATAACCAATTTGATGTTCCTCTGTCATTCAGCCAATTTTCCAACCATACAAAATTGATCTACTTGGATGTTAGTTCTAATACAATAATTCCAGATACCAAATTCCAAAATTGGATCCCAAATTTCCAGTTGGAGTTTTTTGCTATCAAAGGATGTAAAAACCTTCAAAAATTGCCTTCTTTCCTTCACTACCAATATGACTTGAGGATTCTTGCTATAGATGGAAATCAATTGTCAGGGATCTTTCCAACATGGTTGTTAGAAAATAACACCAGACTTGCAGGGATTTATAGTAGAGATAATGCTTTCAGCGGACCATTCAAGTTGCCATCGAGTTGTCTCCTCCATCTAGAGACGATTGATGTTTCTAATAACAAATTAAATGGGCATATTCCAGAAAATATGAATTCAGCATTCCCAAAGCTTACTTATTTGAACATGTCACAAAATTATCTTGAAGGTCCTATACCTTCCAAGATTAGTGGCATTCATTTACATAATCTAGACCTATCTCACAATTTCTTATTTGGAGGAGTTCCTAGTGATCTGGCGATTTGTTCTCCAGCATTAGTTTACCTTCGATAGTCTCACAACAAGTTAAAAGGTCAAATTTTTCTGATGGATGTTAAACCAAGGATGTTATTGTTTTTGTTCTTGAATGGAAATAACTTTGAGGGACCACTACCTAGCAACATGTTTATCACATCCCTTATTGTACTGGACGCTAGCAACAATAATTTCTCTGGAGACATTCCGAGATGCATTAGGGATAATACAAGATTGTTACAACTTGATTTGTCCAAGAATCATCTCGATGGTTCGATTCCAGTTGAGATTTGCAATTTAAAACTCATTCAGGTCTTAGCTATATCCGAAAACAGGCTTTCAGGCTTTATTCCTTCTTGTGTGAATTCTTTACCTCTCGAACACATCCATCTACAGAAAAATCAATTGGGTGGTGAATTGGAACATGTACTTTTCAACTTCTCTTCTCTGATAACTTTGGACCTTGGGTACAACAATTTTACAGGAAGTATCCCACACACCATGGGCTCACTTAATACTCTCAACTACCTTCTCCTTAGCAATAATCAATTGGAAGGAGAGATTCCAACTCAGATTTGTATGCTGAAAAAGTTATCTATCGTGGATTTATCTTTCAATAAGCTTTATGGTCCACTCCTTCCTTGTTTGAGTTACTTAACACAAGCCAAAAAGGATGCAGAGATAAGTAAGACCAATTATGCTACGACTTCTAGGCGTTCATGGATAACTTTTTTGGCCTGGATACGTTTGAAAAGGCACTACCACGATAGTCATGGATTTCTAAGTGACATATTTTTGATGGATGTGGAAACTCAGGTCCAGTTTTCAACGAAAAGAAACTCATACACTTATAAGGGAAGCATTCTAAAATATATGTCGGGTATTGATCTCTCAAGTAATAGATTAACTGGTGAAATTCCCGTTGAGTTAGGGAACATGAGAAATATACATGCATTGAATCTATCGCACAACCATCTCATCGGAAGAATACCAAATACCTTCTCCAATCTACAGGAAATCGAGAGTTTAGACCTTTCCGGCAACAGATTGAATGGGAGCATTCCTGTTGGTCTACTTGAGCTAAATTCTTTGGCAGTATTCAGTGTTGCATACAATAATTTAACGGGTGCAGTGCCTGATTTTAAAGCTCAATTTGGAACTTTCAACAAAAGCAGCTACGAGGGAAATCCTTTTCTTTGCGGTTATCCATTAGACAACAAGTGTGGCATGAGTCCTAAATTGTCAAATACCTCCAAGATTAATGGAGACGAGGAATCATCAGAATTGGAGGATCTTGAGTGTTTTTACATTGGCTTTGCTGTGTCGTATGGAGCGATCTTGTTGGGATTAGATGCGGCACTTTGCTTCAATCGTTATTGGAGAAATGCATGGTTTAGGATGATAGAGGCATTGATGTTTTGTTGTTACTATTTTGTTTTGGACAACATTGTTACACCCATCAAGAGTAGATGGTGCAGGAATGTTGGTTAGGTAGTTGTTTTAAAATTTTGTTGTATGTTTATCGATCACTATTATTATAAATATTTAACCAATATATCTCTTGCATTTTCTTTTGCTCATCCTCTTTTGATATATGAATGACATACTGAAAATTGAATTAAAATGTTGTGGCGCTAGTTCCATTTTCATACATGTGTGTTGGAGTTGTTACAATTTCATATTTTAATGCCCCCCCATGTACCCCTGCATACTAAGCATTCACTAATGGATTTGAGGACATTTAGCTAATTGGGCTTCAAAAAGTACTTTTCTTGATCAAGTTGAAGGTTTCAAGAGAAATTTAACAATTTCAAGGCAACAACTTGTTAATACTATTAATTAGGAATTAAAATGACACTTAAAACTTACATTATTTGGTCCAAATTGATTGAGAGATAGAATGCCTTAGTTCATCATCCAACTCCATTTTCTCTCTTCCTACCTATGCTCGATCGTATGGCATCTCGCTCAACGCTACACTTGCAGCAGACTACCCCTACAACTTACACCATAAAGGTCGTTCCAAGCTGCACTAGGGGCCCGGGATGAACAAGAAATGGCCTCGATTAATTAAACTGGTGCTCTATCCTGCAATTTTTTTATGATAACATATTTAGCATACATAAGTATGTTGTTGTAAACAATTATTTCATAATTTATCGTATTGTATTGTATTGCTCGAGTCTAGTGAAATTAGATTGAAAAAGACTGCAACATACCGAAAACTCATTCATTGTAAAACTCCTCTCGGATGGGCCGCAATTAGGGGTGGCAAATGGTTGGATTTGATCGGATTTGGATGGATTGAGCAAAAATGGTTTGGATTACAATCCGCCCAAATAGAATATGGGTAAATATGGATATGATCAAATATGATTTGGATAAAATGGTTCTAACCCATTTAAAAGAATCTGTTTTTCAAAAAAAAAAAATTAT
>JAJOOO010027967.1:0-16355 GCA_029582685.1 Solanum piurae
CGAATTCCACGGAGAAATCTTTCGATTTCGGGGCTGGAACTGATGGAACCTTGCTGCGTTCTTGAACTAGGGTTCTTGACCTCTTTTCTCTTCTTAGCGTTCTAATTCTTCTAAGTTTGATTAATGATTTGACTTAGGCAAGTTCTAATTATGTTTCTAGGTTTAAACTGACTAAAATATCATGATTTAGGGTCTAAACGACGTATCTTAGAATTTAAATGAAATAGGAAAAGACCAAAAGACCCCTGACTTAACTGCTGTCGGAGTGACCGACGGACTGGACTGACGGGCCGTCAATCAATCAACGGTCCGTCGATTGGGTCCGTCGATCGGGTCTGCTCGTAAGGCCTTCACTAAAACGAGCATAACTCTTTACTCGGAAGTCGGATTTTATAAAACTCGGTGGCGTTGGAAAGATAATTCAATTATCTATCATATCATAGGTCATGGGACACACAATTCATTTTTTGCTAAAAGTTATGACCATCTGAAGTTGACCCATCAATAATTTTCAGCTAACTGGCTGTTGACCCTAACTTACGGTCAGACCTACGGACCGTAGATCGATTGACGGTTCATGTTGGTCAACCGTCAATTGGGACTGAAGCTGGGATTTAGGGGCATCGATCCACGGACACGAACTACGGTCCGTGACTTGACCTACGGACCGTAAGTCCGGCCGTGGGTCAACACACAGCCAAATTTTCTGACTGAGTTCTGGGGAAGTTTCCTGTCACGAACCACGGACCTGCAGAATTGACCGTGAGTCCATCTACGGTCCATGGATGGTGTCCGTGAGTGCCACCTGCAACACCAGAAATCTGAAATCTCAATTTTCGGATACGGGGTGTTACACCAAGAATCTCCTATGATTTTCAAATAACCACAAAGTTCATTAGATATTGGTTGGCGTCGCCACCAACAACTTCTTTAAACATTCCCTTCAAGTTTAGGAGTTAGATTATGGTGCTGGTGATAGTGAACTTTACTCCTAGAGGTAGCATGGGCAACACTATTGCTCCAGTAGCTCTAGCCCCATCCAAATCCAGGTCATCTTCCTCAAAGACCATATGTGTCTGTTGTTGCACTCGACCTCGTGGAACTAGTGGTTGTTGGTGATGAGGTACTATCTCTTCTACTTCTTCATGTTCCTCCACCACCTTAGGTGGGTCGTTCACAACATTCCACTGAGCACATCTAGCAATGGTCTCTGCCTCAAGTCCCAATCTCTGCCTCTGGGCTTCAAGTTCTTGTGCGTTCACCATCTTCCATATTGTCTTACTTAGCTCTATGTCGTAAGAAATCAAAGGTGCTCCCTTACTTCTAGTGTTTGGCATGCACTATTGAACTCGCCTGAAAAGGACACAAATAAGGTACAAGAAGTAAAATTATGAAATATAACGACAACTAAATTAATTGCTAGTAAAGTATTTCTGAATTGAAATTCCCCGACAGCGGCGCCAACACTTGATATGTCTAATCTTACACAGTCGATGGAAAATTAGAAAACTCAACTGAGCTGAGGTCGACCCAACAGAGAATTTGTTTATATAAATAGCTTTATTGACACTTTTATTCAATTGTGCCTATTATTTCCGAAAGAAATTAATTGCAGAAAGTAAATATGGGTTTGGTTGTCGTTTTAAGTAAATAATGTTTAACTTATTGTTCAGGTCAATAGGAGTAACAATTGTATAACTTCAAGATTGGAGTAATTAATGATTGAAACCAGGCTTGTGTTCCCCATGACTTTGCTTTAGTGCTGAATCGTAAACAAGTACTGCTCAATTTTAATATTGCATGTTCCTACCGAGTTAAATGCATATAAACATTTTTCAGTCCCATTAGATGACTTTCACTCTATTCCTCTCGATCTTAGAATGTTTTATTTATACCCTGCATGTTTGTTGCTGAAAATCTCTTCTCTCGAACTTGACTTTTCACTACAAACTGATAGATTAACTTTACTTTTTCCTAATTACCACTTTTCTCTCAAATAAGATGTAAATACATGCAATTTTCAATGCGTGCACTCATTATAATAAATGAATAACGAAGGTAAAAATCACATGCGTAGCTAACAATCGCATGTTACTCGTATTTTGAATTCATAACTTGATTTTCATCATGGTTCCCACAACCCTAGTTGTAGTGTTTAGCCGCTCATGAATTCACTAAAATAAACAATAATTGTCATTGAAAGCATAGAATAAATCACTTACAATAAGTGTGAATTCACAAGAAATATTGACTATCAATTACTTAATCACAATCTCGAAGTCTTGATCGAAAAATAGTCGACAAAACCAAAGATAAATATATGGAAAGTTACGCTTCGTTCATACAATGAGGAGTAGTCCTTCAAAAATAAACCTAATTAATTTAAATAGTCTGTAAAAATGAGTCCTACTCGAAGTAGGACTGACTTGTCTGAGTGCTCCATGGTCGACTTGATGGCCCATCACGTGCCTAGATGGCCTGTGAAACCCATCGTCATCCCACACTTAGATAGTGTGGGACTTTGTTCCTGGCAACCATTACGAGCTACTAGACAACTTGTCTTAGGCTAGATGGCTCGTCTAGAGCTCCGTGAACTTGTGCACCACTTTGAGTCTTCACTGGATCTTCCTACTTTTGTTCACGAGCATCACTACGACTCGTGTGCTTCACCACACCCCGTCTGAGGTCACTTGAACTTCACCCAACACTTAGTCTCCACAGCTTCGCACCATCTCTTTCTCATGAGCTGTCAAACGATCTGTCAAGTGGACCATGACCCATATGGGGCTTCGTGGTCTTCACTTGGCACTTGATCAGCTTTTGTCTCTTCACTGCTTTAGCTTCACGACCCCTCAGAAGGCTCGTCATCATAACCACGACCCGTCTGGGGCTTCGTGGTGCTCGCTTCAAATCCACTTTCTTCACTTTTTGCTATCTTTTGCATCCAAGTGTTTTGCCTGTTCAACCATCAACAAACACATTATATCCATACAAACACACTCAAGTTCTCACATTAATACTTTGTTTTGAGCATCAAATGTTCCATAATTTTGTGGCACATCACCTCCCCCGAGGATGATGGAGAATATGTGATAGATGCCCTATTCAGTGATGATGAGTCTGGCCTTGACCCCCCTCGTGCTGCTAGAAAGCGCACATAGTCTTCTGAGTATACTACTGATATAGAGGAGGAGTGAAGAGTAAAGAAGAAGAAGAGACAATAGTTTGAGGTGGCACAATGGTAGTCAAGAGTTGATGATGAGATGCAGAAACTTAGAGTGAGAGAGTTGGTTGTTAGAGTATCTACTTCGAGTTGCACTATTGATGGTGCTCCTATGTTGTCTACGAGGGGCAGTACTGAAGTTTCTCCTATGATGGCTACATGAGGAACTACTGATGGTGCTCCTCTGGTTGTTTTGGAAGGCATAACTAAGGGCGTCGCACATGTTGATACTTCAGGTTCGAGGCAACTAGACCCACGAGCTTCTTGATTGGGCTTTGGTGCTTAAGCTCCACTTGTTTGTCTCACCTCATGTTTTACTGTATTTTTGCATTGAGGGCATTGCATTGTTTTCTTGTGGGGTGGGGTGAACGGATTATGAGTGTTAGGGTGATGTTTGAATAACCCAACTCACAATCCTTCCTTGGGATTTTTCTTGCCTATATTCTTTTTCCCGAATGAACTATTTAATTTTTGTTGAAACGGTATGTTTAGGATAGTATAAGTGTAGAAGTAGACTATAATGAAAATCATGGTGGCAAAAGAACATGAAAATTGACACCCCTCCAAATTTTGATATGTGTTATATCTGTGTAATTGATAAGCTGAATGTGCAGGATCTTTGTATGACATGATAGGAATCAATTAGAAAACATGACTTAAGCTATAATATGAAACATATACGTTGATTATTTGATAGTGAAACAAGGTCCCATGTGTGTGTGAGGATGTTTCATTTTCATATGGTATGTACCAATCTAGAACTTTCCCCACTAGTCTTGCTAAGATGATTTAATATTATGAATTAGAAAAAGATCTTAGGCCATTGTTGAAAATGAGTCCACTTAAGCCTTAAAAAAACAACCAAATAAATGAATTGCTCCATTTTATCTAATTTTTTGTGCCTAAAGAAGATTATTCTTTCAATTCACCCAGGTCACCTTCCTCAAGTTAATTGTTAAACTTTTCTTGGGCCTTGGTGCCTCCTTGGACATTATATACCTTAACTCAGGCTAAATGTCTAAGTTGAGGGTGGCTACTTCATAGTTTTTCACCTTGATTTTGGCCCTGGTCCTTCGTAGGACATCGTGCTCCTCAACTCATGCTAAAAGCCTAAGTTGAGGGTGTCTTCTATGGAGGAAAACAAGAAAAGAAAGGTGTATGAAAAGAGTTATGTAAAGAGAAATTAAGAAAAATATGTAAAAATTCCCATTGAATGGTGTGACTGAACATAAAGACAAAAGAATGAAAAGCTTAAAGGAAAAGATAAAGAAAAGTTGATTCAAGCGAGAAAATCAAGTCAAAGTCACACATGAGCTTCAATGAATAATATGAAGGAGAGCAAAAGTAAGATGATATCTGGATTGGTTGTAAAAAGGAAACTAGCCAATGTAATATCAAAGAGGGCAGAAAAGTCACTTAATATCCAAATAAACCACACCTGACCCTGAGTCTACGTTACAAGCTAAGAAAGTCCTATAATGATCCTAATTTAACGGTTTGAAAAATCAAAGTGTTGAAAAAGGGTAAGCCAATGGTATTGTGCACAAACTATACTGAATTTAATTCTGAGTGTGAGTGTATACTAAGTCCCGAACTATAACTCCAATTATGTGTGAACAAAGGGATTTCTTTGTGGTAAGGGCACAAGTTACATTATCGAAGAGTTGGTATCTTGGTGATTCTTGTCTGTGTATGTGAATGTGCCTATTGGCATGTCTATGTCATAAATTGATCCGCATGTGTTGGCTTATTGATTTGACTAAATGATTGCACTATGCTAAAAATAAATGAGGAGGGTTGATTATTGAGAAAATTGCATGTGATTGCTTGAAAAAATTCCATATGATTGCTTGAGTTTTTTAGGACAAGAAACAATTTTAAGTGAGGATTTTTATGTACTGCATATTTACAATACTTTTGATGCTTTAAACTTGGAGTTTTGCATGAGTCTTAAGCATTTTGTTAGTAGATGTGATGGTGTTTGCTTGGATTTTACAAGAAATAGGTTTTGGAGTAGTTGGCACTGAAATGTTGCAGCATCAGGAATTTTTGTATTTTGACGACTTGAGCTAAGAGCCGTAGGTGTGAGTCGTAGGTTGAATTGCTGAAATTGTAGCTAAGTTTTAAACAGTAAAAGTTGAATGATGAGTCGTAGGATGATCTACGAGTCATAGAATTGGAGTCGTAGAAAAGTAGAGCTCTAGTACTTTAATAATGGTTGAAAAGGATGGTCCGTACAAAGATCTACGAGCCGTAGATCATGCCCGTAAAAATTTCTATCCAGATGAGAGACGAACTGCTGACTGACGGAAGGTACCTACGATCCGTAGGAACTCCTACGAGCCGTAGGTACCAAAGGTAGATGACATTTCCCAAGCCAAATTTCCTTAGTTTTCCTTTTCCTACTTGATTTAGGATTTGGTTTCTATAAATATTAGTTGTATTTTTCATTTTTGGGTTGTTAGACTTTTTGAGATACTTACTTTTAGCTTTGAGGATTATTTTGCAAACACTTTTGGCATTTAGTTCTTGGAGTGTTGGTTTATGAAATTTGCGTTTGTTCTTCAATTCAAGATTCCAGATTTCATCTATTCTAATTGTAAGTTCATGATTTATTATATTAACCCTATTATGAATTGTGATCACATGAGCATAATTAACTAAATCCACAACTAGGATTGTTGGAACCATGATTAATTAACAACGTAAAACTAATAATTAAGTAATTCTAGAATAGTGTTTATGCATGTATTGTTAATCTTTTTGTTTTGAATGCTTTTTAATGGTGCGCAATGTTAGAACTCACCTCATTCCTACTTTCCCGACCAAGGAAGTAATGAATGAGAAAGAGATTAAACAACGAAGATTTAGTGTGATAATCAGCCATATAACAACCTAACCTAAATAAGTGAGGGCTAATTTGGGGTCAATGGTAAGGGTTAGTAAAGCATACACCCGTAGACTGACCAAGTTTCATGGTGAAATGCCCTACCTGGATGACCAATCACTTAGGAGATACCTAACTTACCAAGTTTGCATGTTAAACACTAGGAAAGAAGTTACTATTATTAGGATTATTGCGTTAAGAACTTGTGGGGAACACATGTGCACTAGTTTCATCTCATATTGATATTACAAATTGCAAATCCTGTTACTTGTTACTTATTACTACAAATCAATAAATTGTTATTTTATGTTACAAATCTCCCATTTTTACGAAAGTTATCTGACAAAACATACAATCAACATTAAATTGGCCCAAGTCTATACCATATTTCTCGTGGTATCGACCCTAACCTCAGTTAGGTTCTTTATTTGACAACGACTGCTTATACTTCTTTTGGGAGGTGTAATTTGGGCGTATCATAGACCCAAACCGTAGAACTCAAATTTCACTCCAAAATTTCACTAAGTTTGGAACCTTTCTAAGCGACATTCTTAAGGGCCCTAGAAAATTTGACGGACTATCTTGGTTAATCATCAAACGAGTCACTGGACTTGATTTCCGAAAACCCAGCTTGGGTTTCTACAATTCACTTCATATGACTCGTAGGACTTTGTGTGGTCCGTAGGTTGGACTCGTAGACAATGTGATTTAGCTGATTTCTGCATTTTTTTCTTTTCGACTTTCCAACTTTCATGGTGTTACATTTCTCTGTACACAACATAGTTTGATTCAATGTGGGTCATTGGGACCGAATGATGAAATTTGGTCACTTTTTTCCCTAAAGACTTCATTTTCAGGTGAAGAGTATGTCAAGTTTTATATTCGGGAAATGGTGAGGTTTCATAGAGTGCCCTTATTTATTATCTTCGATTGTAGTACTCAGTTTACATCTCAATTTTGGAGATCATTCCAAAAAGGTCTTGTTACTCAAGTGAAGCTTAGCATAACTTTTGATCATCAAATTGATGGACAAGCCGAGCATACTATTCATACTTTTGAAGATATGTTGAGAGCTTGTGTGATTAATATAAGGGTAATTGGGATGATCATTGCCTTTGATCAAGCTTTCTTATAGTGATAGTTATCACTCGAGTATCAAAATGGATCCATTTGAGGCTGTTAATGATAGGATTGTAGATCTCCTACTGGTTGGTTTGAAGTTGGTGAGGTCACTTTGATAAGGCCCGAGTTAGTACATGAGGCTACGAAAAAAGTTTGACTTATTCATGAAAGATTGGAAATGGCTCAAAGTCGACAAAAGTCTTATGCCACATTGGACTAAGAGAGCTTGAATTTGATGTTGATGATAGAGTTTACTTGAAAATCACTTATTAAGGGTGTGATGAGATTTAGAAAGAATGGGAAGCTTAGTCCCTGATATATGAGCCCATATTAGATTTTGAGGCGTATTGACAAAGTTACTTATGAGTTAGAGTTACCTACTAACTCAGCATCGGCACATCTGGTATTTTATGTCTCATTGTTGAAAAAGTGTGTTGGAGATCTGATGTACATATTGACATTGGAGAGTTTGGGAGTTAAGAAAAGTCTTTCATATAAAGAGATTATGGTTGAAATTTTGGACCGTCAAGTTCGGAAGTTGAGAAATAAAGAAGTTGCTTCCTTGAAAATCCTCTGGAGGAATTAATTAGTTGAGGGTGCTACTTGGGAAGCCGAAGCCGATATGATGTCCAAGTATCCTAATCTCTTCGCCTCCGCTCCTATTCTAGCTTGAGGTACTAAGTTCCTCATGGTTTATTCTTTTGGATTCATAAGTTTTAGTCATTCTCATGTTTTGATATGCATGCATGTTCATGAAAATTTTATTTTGATGTTATGATTTAGCTTTGAGTGATTTCTCCTTGGTTATGAGCATTTTGATGAGATTTGCATTCATGTTAGATTGTTAGTTTCTCTCCGTACTCTATTCATGCCAACTTAAGTCCTATTCGAGGATGAATGTTCCTAAGTGAGAGATATTGTAACTCCTCGAAAGTTGGAAGTTGAGATTTAAAAGGAAAAGTTACTTTTTGGCACTGATGTAATGATCCACAAGTCTGACCTATAGATCGTAGGTAGTCTCACGGACCGTAGGAAGGAAGTCGTAGGTATTGGTTTGAGATTTGGAAAATGTCACGTCCCAGTAAGTTGACCTATGAAATAACAAGACGAATTATATAGTGTTCCATGGGTTGTAGGACTGATCCATAGAGTTGATTTAGAGAAGTGGTTTGAGACCTCAGCTCTACGAGAGGGTTTGACGGGTCGTAGAGTGTTCTACGGGCCGTAGAAGGTACCTTTAGAAGTGATCCAGTCTTGGTGAAATTTGGGCTTGAACATGGGCGCTATGGATAAGGGTCTACAATCCATAGTAAGTGGACGGATCGTAAGAAGGTTTTGTGGGATCGACTAGAGATAATGGGCCCTAATAACAGGTTCTACGATTGACTAGGATGACCGGTAGAAAGTCCTACGGACTGTAGGTGCAAACATAGACATGTCTGACATATTTTAATTAAGGGTGTTTTGGTCTTTTTCTATCTAATTAACCCCTAAACCATGTCGTTTTGCCCCTATAACTACCTTTATAACCATTTTTACCCTTCAAAATTTGCCTAATTCCTCTCATTCACTCAATTCCCCCAAAATCTCTTAAGTCTTCTTCTTAAAATTCTCTCAAGAGCTTAAAGGTGAAGAACTAGGGTTTCAAAAGATTCAAGGTTCAATTCTCCATTGCTTTTTGTCTTTGATTATCAAGGTATGTGAGAATTCACCAATGAATTCCTTTCATCTGTTGGGTCCTAAAAGAAACTCAAAATCTCCAATTCAACTTTACCCAATTATGTAGGGTTTCATGCAAATCTCCGTGAATCCTATTTATTATGATTCAGTTATTTATTTTCAATATTATTATGCATGATTTGATTCAGTTACATGGTTTTCAATTGATTTCATATGGACCCATGTCTATGTCTACTTTATGAACATTAATTATGTATTATGCTTATGAACTTATAAATTATAATTTATGAAATCTATGCATGTTTTATGAATAAAGATGATTTATTAACTATGGATGCTTTTGAGATAAGTATCACTAGTGTGTGAATGATTTTCTCACATATGAATGAAATCATGATGTGGATGCTTAGAAAGGTAAGTGTCTAATATGAAAGTTTTATGAAATCATAATTTAAAAGGAGCTACTCTAATATTAACTTATGATCAGATTGGTGGTTTTAATTATGCCTTCCAAGCATTTTATATGAATATGACTATGTATTTTCTCGTTGGGATTTACTTAGCACTGAGAGAACTTTGGAATGGAGGCCCTATTGCTAGTAGAGGTTTGGTATTTAGTAGCAATTCCCTTGTCCAAACTACGTGTCCCCATAGGATTATCTTAAATGACCTAGCTAGTGGATCCACGATAGTAATAATGAATGTGGAAATTTTTTATCTTGGCAAATAGATTCCCCTTTTTGGTGTGACGGTCATGCCAGATTCCATGTTATAACTCACATGGTCTTATTCTCGGTTAACGGTAAATATCCTACAAATGAAATATGTTTTCTTCAAAGGTTTATGAACGCTTTTCAAATGGTTTTAAGTATGCATTGAGCTCCTATATGATTTATCATTTCCCCATACTTAGTAGATTCATTGTACTAATACATATTTGTGCCTATATTGTTTCATATTATAGGGTCTGACGCTCCTCCTACCGCTCATGGCTAGCTTGGATTGTTCTATTAGCATATTAGATTGGTGAGTCATCATGCTCTGAGGACAAGACCATTGATGTTTTAGGTATTTTATTGTCTTTTAGTTTCAGACTTATACGTGGTGTATGTGTTACGTCCCAACCACTCCTATGATGTTAGAAAGGCATATGTTAGACTTCGTAGTATTCCACATATCTCTTATGTACTCTGTTGGTATATTTTATGTCATATTATGATTTGAGACTTATATTAGTTATATATCTTGAATTGTATTATTATTACATCATGCTTATGTCAAGTGGATCATTTAGGATCTTTCAGGGTCTTATTCTTCATGTCACATCTAGGGTGTACTTTTGATCGTGACAAGGAATAATTTGTACTAATGAATCATACTGGTAATCTGACAAAGTACTGAGTAACTTATAAATCATGATAAATAAATATAATCTAAAAGATACTTTAATCAAAAGCATCTTAATAACAATAATCATATATACTAGGAAATACTTCATTCAGAAACATCATAATTCATGAAAATTTGATAATGTGAGATATGCATATGAAAATAGCTTAGTTCTAGTCATGAAAATACTTGCATTCTATGGGTTGATGTAAATACCATTGAAAACATGGAATTATAATCAATTCACAGAATTTCAGATCAATCATGAAAAAGAAACTGAAATTTGATAAGAACCCATGAAGATCACATAAACCCTAGTTTTGAGAAAATCAGAATTTGTGAAATTAAGGTTTCTTTGGGACTCAATGGGTGAAGAAAGACCCATTGATGAAGTTCCCACATACCTTGAAACCCTAGCTTTGATCTTTTAATGAAGGCTTGAATCTCGGAGCCCTAACTTGCTTGAGGGAGAAGATTTGAGAGAGAAGAACCTTGATTTGGCAGAATGAGAGTGAATGGGGAGGTTAGGGTCTTTAGAAGTCAGTTGTACCCACTTATAATAGGTCAAAACGACATAGTATAGGAATAAAAGGAGTAGGAAAAAACCTAACTAACCCTGACTTAAAATTGGTGGGCCTAAACACAGAATCCTTACACGGACCATTGATAATACTCCAATTACACGTAAAACCATTGAATGAATAAGCGATTGTTAGCAATATAATAACCCAACATATGATGTTGGGGTCGAATCCCACAGGGAGTGGTATATGGAAGAATTCAATTACGAAATCAAATTATGATCTAATATATTGTAGTGAGATGGTAACAAGTGTGGACGATTCCAAATATAAAATTAAGATGATTTAGCTGCCCATGGATGAGGTTTGTCGATCGAGGCCTCTAATCCAAACAAAACCCTAGCAGGATGGTCCATGGATTGACCAACGGACCGTCGGTCTGACCGTCATTTGGTGTCGGCAGTTGTTTTCTAGGGTCAGCTGGGTCTTTTCCTAATTATGTTATCCTAATACTATGTCGTTTTACCCTTCACCAAAACCCCTGTATAAGTGTTTTAATCCCAAAATTTTCCCAATTGAAATCATTCTCTCAAATTTACAAAAGAAGAACAAGTCTCCTATCCAAAATATTTCTCTCTCTAGAAAGCTTGAAGAAGAAGGATTCAACCTAGGGTTTCAAGTCAAGTCTCCAATTCCTCTATTGAAGTTGAGAAATTAGCATCAAGGTATGATAGTTTTCATCCATGGATTCCTTCCATTCATTGAGTTCCCAAATTCTCCTATTTTAAAAGTTAGAAATTCCCCAATTAAGTTAGGGTGTTTCTTCTATGTTATAGGTTCTCTTGATTATATATTTAAATGATTGAATTATGATCTCATATGCATAAATTGATGAAATTCTATGGTTTTATGATGATTCCCCATGAACCCATGTAATTCCCATGTTTTCCAAGTTATGATGATATAATGTGGATTTTGGATTATGAAAGAGGAGATTATGAAATTAAGTATGTGCTTATGGAATTTATGTAAATGTTGCAAGGATACTTTGATAGTAAAGTATCAATGATGATGATTGTTATTGTGTTGTTGAAAGTATTTCTCATATACACATGAAAGCATGATTTTGAAAGGCTTTCTCACATAATAAGGGTTCCTACGGTTGAAAGTCTTTTCTCACCTAAAATGAACCAATGATTAAGGAATTATGTTAATGTTGAGGCAAGAGGAGATTACTCATGATCTCTATAGAAAGATAAGAGCTGATTACCCATGTCATGTGATGTAAGGACAAGAGGTGATTACCCATGTTCCTTTAAGATCTAAGATGAATAGGATTAAGAACTATTCCATGAAAGTTAAGCTTAGTACCGAGTGGAAAAAAGGAGATTACCCAAGTCCCATAAACTATGTGCCAACATAGGATTATCTAGATAGACATTAGCTAGTGGATCCACAATAACTAGAAGTTCATGGTCCTTACCTTGGCAAGTAGGGCAACTCTTTTCGGTGTGGGAGACACCGAATTACATGTTGATAGCTCGTATGGTCTTATATGTTGGTTAAGGCTACTTACCACAAACAATCAAAGTTATGATGAACCAAGGTTACTTCAACAAGTATCGTAAGTATGTTTTAAGATGATGTTCACTTGCATTGATAATGTTTTATGACTTATGTTTTCTAACTCATAAGATTGATGTTTTAGCTTGATCATTGCTTACTCATGAAAATGTCTCTTTTTAGCATGTCTTAAATGTTCATATGCATCTCTATCATACTTAATACATATTTTGTACTAACACATACTTTTGCCTACATTTCCCCAAATGTAGGGTCCGACAGTCACGGTTCTCAGTTTATGGCTAGAGGTTGATTTGAGAGAGTTAGAGCTTTAGGTGAGTCCTCATGCTTCGAGGGTGGACTTTCATTGTTCTTAGTTCTTTCTTATTTTCAGTTTTGGACATGATGTATGGTCAAGGACCAATTTCATTCTTATGTACTAGATGGATAATGGGACAAGTGTTTAGACTTCCACTTAACTTTTATAAAATTATTGGACTTGAAATGTTGTTCTTTATCTCTTTTGTTCTATTTCTTATGTTACGAATTCTAAGTGGCTTGTATGGGGCCTCTCGGGGTCTTATACCCATGTTACACCTAGGAGATACCTTGAGTCGTGACAAACTTGGTATCAGAGCGCAAGGTTTAGAAAGGTCCTAGGATGTCTCATAAGCCACTTCGAGTAGAATCTTGTTCATGAGTGTGAAGCACACCACATTAATGAATGAGAGGCGACAAGATGTTTAGGAAACTCCACTTTTACTCTAAAGTCATGCAATAGACTTCAACTCAATAAAGTCCCTCTCCTGATCCCTACCCGATGTTGTACGGGATATGGCCACACGAAGAGCTTATGCCAGAAGGAATGTGGAACAATAATCTCCTCCTTAAGATCCGGTCGACCCTTTGGCCGAGCAAGTGACTAATGCAGAGTTTAGGGTTGCTTTTCAAGTATTGTCTCAAGACAGGATGGTCCAAGCCAATAGAGATGTTGCGGTTCCCGTACACCCAAATATGGGTACGGCGGCATCTAGAGTTAGGGATACACTAGAATGAATCCCCCGGAGTTTCATGGTTCTAAGGTTGAAGAAGATCCCCAAGAGTTCATTGGTGAGGTTTACAAGGTGTTGATGATTATAGGAGTGATTCCGGAGGAAAAGACGGAGTTGGCCACTTATGAACTTAAGGGTGTTGCTCAAATTTGGTTCAACCAATGGAAAGAAGAGAGGCTGGAAAATGCAGGTCCTCTAGATTGGGAAAAGTTCAAAGTTGCTTTCCTTGATAGATTTTTCCCCTTGAGATGAGGGAGGTAAAAGTGCTAGAATTCATTAACCTTCATCAAGGGAGAATGAGTGTGAAAGAGTATGCTTTGAAGTTCACACAATTGTCTCGATATGCTCCTACAATGGTTGTTGATCCTAGGGTACAGATGAGCAAGTTCATTTTGGGTGTGTCCTAAATGGTGGTTAAGGAATGTCGTACTGACATGCTTCTTAATGAAATGGATATTTACCTTCTCATGGTTCATGCTCAACAAATTGAAGAGCAGAAACTTAAGGAAAGTCTAGGGAGACAAAGAAGGCTAAGACCGGCGATGGCAATTTCTCATATTCAAGGTGTGATGGACATGGTCGTTCTAGATTCCGACAGAGGTTTTCCGGTCAAGGTTCCTCCAATGCTCCTTCTAAGTTCAACAGAGATAGGGTGTCTAACCCTAAGCTTCAAGAAGGAAATGGTAGTGGGTCTTTGTTGCCTACTTGTGCTAAGTGTGGAAGGAAGCACGATGGCAAGTGTCTAGCGGGTTCCAATGCTTGTTTTGGGTGTGGTAAGGTGGACCATAAGATAAGGGATTGTCCTTCAGTTGCTAAGAATGAAGGAGATAATCATCGAAGGGCTCAACCCAATCCTTCGTCCGATCCAAGTGGTTCAGGTTCTACTGCTCCCAAGCAAAACCCATTCTATGCACTTTAGTCTCGTCATGAGCAAGAGGGTTCTCCCGATGTAGCTACCGGTATGTTGAAAGTCTTTCAACTTGATGTTTATGCTTTACTTGATCCGGATGCTACCTTGTCTTTTGTGACGACATATATGGCTATGAGGTTTGATGTTCTTCTAAATGTGTTGTTAGATCATTTTTTGTCTCTACTACTGTTGGTGATTCTGTTGTGGCTAAGAGGATCTATAGAAAGTGTCCATTTTCCTTGTCCCATAGAGTTACTCTTGTTGACCTGGTAGATCTTGATATGTTAGATTTTGATGTTATTCTTGGTATGGATTGGCTGCATGCATGTTATGCTTCTATTGATTGTAGAACCTGTGTAGTCAAGTTCCAGTTTCCAAATGAGCTCGTCCTATAAGAATAATTCTTAATTATGGTCCAAGTTTACTTGTGACCCAAGTAATACCATAATTAATATTAATAAAGAATAAAGCTCGTTTGTACATTGGTTACTTGATGGATGTACCAGATTAAGTCTTAACCTCTATAAATTGGTCATCCCTCCATCTATTAGGGTTACCACATATTCTCTACACAAATTTCATCGCTGATGGTTATGGTAACATAAGGCTAGGGCAAGAAGGTAGAAACCAATTTACGACTAACGCTTCTGCTTTTCTCTGTGATGATGTCTTCCACATCAGGTATGTGCTCCTAACGATCTCGATGTAAGGCTATCGTGTTCAAGATCTTGATGTGTATTAAAGTATTTAATCTTACATGTGGCATCTGTGCCTAGATTGTTTGAATGGAAAATCTTCATAAATGATATAACTGCATCAGTCTGGTACAGTAATAATGAGTAGTCACTGCCTATCACCCCTAAATAAATAAATAATTATGGTTTCTTTTAGACTGCACAAATTCTGAAAATCTTAATATTCCCATAATGTAATGATTATGTTTTATTTTAGATTGTGCAATAAATTAAAGTGATCGTTATACTAAGAAATAAATAATATGTGTGTACTTAGTGCAATATAGTTTGTTAGTCACCAAAGTGGTCAAACTAGAGAAATTAACGTCTACACATGTAAAATTTATGATCACTAGATGCATATATTATGTTTCTATAGTTTTTTAGTCACCAAAGTGGCCAAACTAAAATGTCTAAAATTATTCGCATGCATAAAAAAATTATGATATTATGTGTGCATTTGTATTCATATAGTTTGTTAGTCACCAAAGTGGCTAAACTAGAGAAATTATTAATTATCACTTGATGCATGTATTATGTTTCTATAGTTTTTTAGTCACCAAAGTGGCCAAACTAAAATGTATAAAATTATTCACATACACAAAAATATTATGATATTATGTGTGCATTTGTATTCATATAGCTTGTTAGTCACCAAAGTGACCAACCTAGAGAAATTAGTTATGATCACTTGATGCATGTATTATGTTTCTATAGTTTGTTAGCCACCAAAGTGGCCAAACTAAAATGTATAAAATTATTCACATACACAAAAATATTATGATATTATGTGTGCATTTGTATTCATATAGCTTGTTAGTCACCAAAGTGACCAACCTAGAGAAATTAGTTATGATCACTTGATGCATGTATTATGTTTCTATAGTTTGTTAGCCACCAAAGTGGCCAAACTAAAATGTATAAAATTATTCACATACACAAAAATATTATGATATTATGTGTGCATTTGTATTCATATAGCTTGTTAGTCACCAAAGTGACCAACCTAGAGAAATTAGTTATGATCACTTGATGCATGTATTATGTTTCTATAGTTTGTTAGCCACCAAAGTGGCCAAACTAAAATGTATAAAATTATTCACATACACAAAAATATTATGATATTATGTGTGCATTTGTATTCATATAGCTTGTTAGTCACCAAAGTGACCAACCTAGAGAAATTAGTTATGATCACTTGATGCATGTATTATGTTTCTATAGTTTGTTAGCCACCAAAGTGGCCAAACTAAAATGTATAAAATTATTCACAT